>VDFB02129856.1:0-16851 GCA_007258455.2 Sequoia sempervirens
GGACTTGCTAGCTATTGCTAAGTTATTTGATGAGGTTAATGAAGAGGATAAGGAAACAATTGCAAATTCTTTCATTCAATATATGGTTTTTTTTATGAGAATATGGAAACTATAAGGAAGAAGGTGACTAACAATGTATGGGAAGCTCTAGTACAAAGAAGGCATGAAGTTGTAACTTTTGATGACAAAAAAAAATTTGATGCCTTGAACACATATGAATCCTCCTTATCCAAGGAAGATGCTACTACCCTGTTAAATGAATGTTCTAATATGTTCAGGGTCAAACAGAGAGTCACTCTTCTAATGACTAAAGAGAAAGATAGTATTGAAAGGTTGAGGCAAGAGACTCTTGATACAATAAGGGAAATGGAAAAGAATTATCGGATGAGAACTAGTTCTTCATCTCATATAGCTCAAGCATAGGAGCCTGCTAATGTCACAAAAGTAAAGGACCGTCCTATTTTGGATATGGTTAGTGATATACATGCTGCTTCAGAGATGTCTGCTCGTTTGAATGATACAAAGGATACAACCAATAAACACACTAAAGTTCAACATAAAAATGATACCGGTAACAATCCAAAAGAACACCATGAGAATACTGGAGACAAAGACAAGAATGAAGATGAAGGAAATAGAGATGAAAAGAGTAATGATGGAAAAGATGATGAAGACAAGAAGGATGAAGAAAAAAAAGGAAAACCATTAGAAAATCCCTCCAAAGAAGAAGAAGAGGAAAAGAAAGAAGAAAATAAGGAAGAAACAGAGGTTGAAAGAAGTGTTAGAAGAATCCCCAAAGACTACTAAGCTGGATCAAAGTCATCCAGAGAATCATTTGAAAATACTCTTAAGGGTCTATTGACAAGGAAAACAAGGATTCATCCTATGCTACCACCTCAGTTGATTCAACTTCCATCACATCCAGGCTATGTGGATCTGAGTATAAGATCTCACTAGTTGAAAGGATAAAGATTTGTGGTACTTTTATTGACTTCAATACATAGGAAATTGTTGAAACCTATTAGAAAGGGACTAAATTGGTAAATGATGTTATTAAGGCTTTGCAGGAGACAACTCTCGGTGCCATAATTGATGATTCCTTAGCTCCTATTAAAAAATTAAAGTTCTTGGTTGATTCACTCAAAGAATATGTCTCTAGCCTTAAGAAGCAGACTAAAAAGGAGGTAGAGTCAAGACTTTTGGAGAAAAGGTTACAAGTTTTGTAGCATAAATGTGTTATCACACACAACAAGGTGTTGCAATTTTTGAAAGAGGTAAAATATTGGCAAGAGGAAGCCCGAATATTGTTTGTATATTGCATGTGTTGGTCAAATGCCACTCGAGGCATTAAAGACTTAATGGACTCAATAGAGTCTCAACTTTCCAATGCCTTTGGAGCTTACAAAATTACAGATGATAGAAATTATATTGTCTGGAATTATATTGCAAGCTTACATCCGAGCAAGTTTTTCACCTTACAGAGGAAGAAAGAAGATGCAATGAGGTGGTTTGGACAACTTGGAGATCTGGTAATGTCCAGACACATTCCTGTATCAAGTTCCCTGGTGGATACAGAGAAACTAGAAAAGATGAATCTTAATCCATCCACTTCGAAAGGAGAAGAATGCTTAGTAGAACTAGAATCATTGTATAAAACACTTGCCAAAGCGAAGGGGATCTGGGATGATGGAAAACCTGCTTGGGAAGCCATTCTCAAGGAGTTAGAGGGTACCTCTAGTTCCAGTTAAATGCTACATTTTTTTTTTTCAAGTTCATCATTGGCACACCTTTTTTCCTTGATGTCAAAGAGGGAGAAGACACTATTGTGGAGAAATTTAGATTTTGGAGAAGTCTTGTATAGTTTTTTGTACAGTTGAAAGGGGAAGCTCACATAGTTTAAGTGAAGACATTTTTTTGAAGATCCATTTTTGGCACATGGTTCCATCAATGACAAAGGGGGAGATTGTTGGAAGAATGAAGAATAAGTCCTCCAATGTGTTTCCACTGATGCCAACATTGTTTGGTGATAGTTTTTGTCCATCCAATAAACAGTGTTTATGTTACTCTAATCCGGTAATCTGGTCCAAAAATTTTCATATTAAAATATCAACCTATGTGGTTTTAATATCTTATTTAGGACTATTAATTGCATCTATGGACAAGTTTTCAATTCTTTTGGTTGAATGGGCTAAAATATATAAATGAAAGAAGTTCAACATACAAGCTTTGTATATTCCTTTGGCTGACATGGATAAGTGGTGTACACTTTGTGGATGGTTAAAGAGATCTTTCGTAGGTCTAGATTGACCCAATTTATGTCTTGCACATTTTTTTTAGCGCAAAAGAAGTTTTGGTCTAAGCCTACAAGCTATTTTGAATCGATTATGTATACACCTGATTAGAACAACCTAATTGATGCATGCATATGTAACAGTATATATATGAAACATTTTTGTATTCCAAAGCTTAATTGGAACTGAAATCAGCACATAGAAGGTGTATTCATTAGCTCATCTTTTTGGCAGTGAGCCACACTACCTTTTTGTAATCATTTTAGGTTGTGAGCCTTTCGAGGACAGTGTGTCCTTTCAGTGTGCCCTTGTAATACCTTATGACCGATTATAATATATTGTGAGCTAATCCTCACTGTGGTTTTTCCTATTCTAGGTTTTCCGTGTAAAATTCTTGGTGTTCATGTGTCATGTGGTATTATGATTCCTTTCATGTCTTTGTTTATAGTTGTAGTTAGATATGTTTTAATTATTGAATGGCTAGCAGTTAAATAGTTTTGTAGAATACCGATTCATCCCCCCTCTTAGTATTTTGGGTGTTCAACACTTCTCAGGTAGGAAAATGAATGGATGGACCTTTGGGCACCCCGAAAAATGGGGATTTATACTTTCTAGAACATTATAAGGTGGTTATTGGTACCAAATAAAGGGGTGAATAAAGGTTATGGAAGACAAATCTAGTAGTGTAGATTGTGGCTCTGAATTGTATAGTTTTCTTAGAGAGATTATTTTCTTTGTAGTGAGTCAATCCATGTGGCTATAGCATTGTAATTTTTGAATTTGTAATTCCATTTTTTGGAGGAAATAGAAAATGGGTTGTTTTCCTTCTTGCATATTTTTTATTAATACATGTTTTGTGTTATGTGTGGGTGTTGGGTGGATTATCCCTTCATCACTTAAAGAAGAGAAAAACTCTTACAACACAAGTTAAGGAAAATGTGCAAGAAAAAATATATAATGAGAGCGAGTGAGTGAATACTAGTGGTCATCTAAGAGAAAATTATCTCACTCATTTTCAAAAGAAATGGTGATAGATTATATACTAGAGAAATTTTTGATTAATATCAAATAGCATGATAACTTTTATCCCTAACAACAATGGAGAACAATGAAAGCAAAGAAACATAAAAATAATGAAACAATATCCCTAGTCTTCAAGCTTCCATTGGTTGACCTCCATTGGCCTTCTCCATCTTGCTTGAAAATGATATAATTGCCCTCAAATTTGAAGTGCAACTATAACCTATGACAAAGCCAAGCAAAATATTGAAGTAATGTGTGTTGCTCAAGTACTCAAAAGCTCTCAAGCATGTTGTGTATATCTCTTATGTGTGTGTAAAATGACTTGAATGAGGGCCTTTTAAAGAATTCCAAATTGAGAATGGATGGCTAGGATTAAAAACTGGTGAAGCCCTAAGATCAAAGGCCAAACATCAATTTCATAAGGAGGATTAGGGTTAGGGCAACATTAGGTCAAAGTTATGGCAAGCCTTGAAATGAAGGGTTGGGATTTAATTGGAGATAATCAAATCAATGGTGGAGAAAAATAGGTAGTTGGAATAATATAAATTATTTAATTTATGGAGGAATGTTGACTTATGAATTAAATAATGGTTTAATTCATAAATGGGAATGAGACAAAAGACAATATTTAATTGTTTTAATTATTTATTTGGTGGGATGGAAAGTGGGATAAATAAATAAGTTTATTTGATTCAAGGATAAATGATAATGTTATGGAGGAAATAACGATTGATCAATGACGCATTTAAATAAATAAATATAATTTATTTATTTAAATAATCATGGAGGAATGGACATGATTAGATAATTGAATTATGTGAGGGAGAAGTGTGGTCATCATAGAAAAATATGGTTTACAAGTTGAGGCCATTTTTATGTGTCTACAAAATTATATACCCCAAAAGGTGAAAGATAAAGGAAATGTAAAATGAAAAAAGTGAAGATACCAATTTCTCCTTCATCCATGATAAGGACACTAAAAATTGTAGAAGAAATGGAGAAAACAAAGCAAATCAAAGAAAATATTTTTAACTAGTGTACTTCAAGAAGTAAAAATGTTAGTTGATTAATCAACATCACCACCCATTATTGTAGACATTTTGACTGCTCAACCAACTCAAGTGCTTGAAGACACAACAATGATAAAAATTGAAATAGTTGGCTTAGCAAAACTTGGGCATGAAGAAATTGTTGATAGTAGTTGGTATTCAAATATGCTAGCTCAAGTTGAAAAGGAGATTCAAAGAGAGTTGTCTATAGAATTAGAAGAGAAAAAGATAGACATTAAACTACAATTGGTGAAGACATACAAAAAGAAGTCAGTATCGAGGCTTCACAAAAGGAATTAATAATTGAACAACTAATTGAAAATATAGTGTACACACCTAAATTATTTCACCCCTATTCATCATTAATTGCAACCATTTATCATTTATCATCTAATTGATTTATCATCATTTAATCAATTTCCATTTATCTTTTATCCTGAGATCACCCTATCCAAATCTCATCATTACTCATCCGTAGAGATTGATCCTAATCCCTATATCCCCCATTAACCATCTTCGATAAAACCTATGATAAAAAACTTGACCAAAATAATTTTTGTAAATAGAAATTTATACCTCAAACTTTTAAAATTTAAAATTTAAGTTTGCACCTTGTTTTCCTCTTCACTAGCCATTAGGCCTTGATCTAGTGCACATTTTTCTTAATATTTACATTGTTTTATTGTATTTAAATGATTTCATTCATTGATTTTTAAATCAACTAGGAATCATTGAATAAAATTAATAATACATTCATAGCATCATTATTAGAGTATTAGCTAGCATGCATCAAGTTGAAGACAACATTTCCAAGCATGCAAATAGAGTAGATGATTTTAATGCAAATTCTAACTCTTTTTGTGCCTAGGAATTGAAGCAAGTGCTAATGATTTTTCCTTAAATGGACATATGAACTAATTATACATTTAATGTATTTCAAAGCCAAATAAGAGCAATAAGTCACACAAATGTGCTCGTTAGCTCATAATGGTTATTAGGAAAATTCCAATCTATTTTTTTTTAATTTTAGGGTTAATCTCGAGGTACTCATGATTGACAAAAGATAGTAGGGTACTAAATTCAAATGATGCATGAAAACACATACATGTAGATATAAATGTAGTATATGTATTAAAAATGGTTAATAATCATGAATATATGGGAATGCGTGTAAAATTGGCATGGACTAAGTATGAATTCCTACAAATATATGTAAATGAATGTGAGAAGGATAGAGATAAGCATTAGATCATAGCACAAACTTAATACAAGAGTGTGCCACTTATTGCTATGTAATCTTATTGAACCATTTTATCAAAATGAGCCCAAAACTAAATGGGAATTGATATGGATATGCAAATTTCACTACTACAATAGTAAAATGACTGAAATTATTACTTAAATATAAAATTGAATGCCTTATTGTGCTTAACTATTATTATATCAAATCAAGAGACTAGTAAATTTCAAGAACCAAAATTTATCTTGACATACAACAGCATAGTCCATAATTATATTTCTCATTGTAAATTACATCGCTTATAATGAAATATGACCCAAAAACTATTTAATAAAAAATACTTATTTACAAAGGATTTAAAAGTAGTAGTCTAAGAAACTCACCATGACCTAAAGTGAGGAAGATGTAGAGATTTTGGGTACATTAATGTATATGACCCCTAATAACATTATGTTATATAAAATGGGTTTTGAATCATCATTCTTGGCGAGGGGTGATGGCGATGAATCTGCGAAGAGCCCCGGCCAGTCCATGAATCTGCCTCGAGTAAGAAGCAAAGTGTGGAGGAACCAGAACGGGAGGATTCCCCAAAAAAGCGTGTGGACGACCCAGGTGGGAAGGATATTTCGGTTCCTTCCTCTAATATGTCCATCGGCAATTTCCCTAAAGATAACCTCAAAGGTGTGGCGGGGTCTGGTGACATGAATGGAGGGCATCATAAGAAGTGGGCCTCTCTGTTTGGGGTTAAACCTAATGGTAAGTCAAATTTTCCCCCTATGCGCAACATTTCTTGCCCTACGGTTGGAAAATTTGCAATTTCTATTCTAGACGAGATCATTGATCATAATATTGCTCTAATGGATAGTTCCCTAGTTGGCAAATTTATGGGCCAAAGGCCAAATATTGAGATTGTTAGGGATTTCATTAGAAAGAAATGGAGAACAAACGGTAGTGTCTCTGTTGCGGCTCTCCCAAAAGGTTTCTTTACTTTTGAGTTCTCGAACAGAGAAGACATTAAGGCAGTTAGATGTGGAGGACCATGGGTTATTGGGAAATCAACTCTCGCACTTAAGAAATGGTCTTCAAACTTAGATCTAACGGACTCCATCTTTGAGACTGTTCTGGTATGGGCTAGGCTTCATGGTCTTCCATTGGAATACTGGAACGAGGATGTTTTTAGGGGGATAGCTAGCTCCTTTGGGGAGCTACTATCGATTGATCCAATGACAGTAGCAAGAAGAAGGCTAGTGTTTGCCAGAATATGTGTGGGTGTTTCTCAGGAAGCGGATCTTCCCTCCTCTATGGAGATCCATTCGAAACTTGGCTCTTGGTCGTAGGCTATTGAGTTTGAGACCATCCCTTTTGCCTACTTCAACTGCAGAAAATTTGGCCATTGGGTGAAGCAATGCCCCCTTAAGGCAGTAAAAGAAATGGAAAACCCTAAAAGGGCCTCAAAAGTGGTATGGAAAAAGAAGCAGGAGGAAAAATTAGCAACGACATTAGTGGGAAAGCTTGCAGATTCTCCTGATAATATCTCGGGTGATGCTGGAAATGAAGGCTCCGCCATCCAAATCCCCCAAGCTCTGGTACCGGAGATTAACTCTGATTCTCAGGACAAAGAGGAAAGTGTGGAATGTAATGTTAGGAACTTAACCCTAAGCAAGGTGGATGATTCTCTTGATAATATATCAGGTGATGCTAGAAATGAAGGCTCCACCATCCAGATCCCCCAAGTTTTGGTACCGGATTTTATCTCTGATTCTCAGGACAAAGAGGAAAGTGTGGAATGGGAAGTTGGGAATTTAGACCTAAGCAAGTTGGATGATTCTCTTTCCCCAGAGATGAGCCCCATTGATCGGGGCCCCGTGACGCCAGGGCTGGACAATATTCCTACTCAGGGTCTTTCTCTAGAGGTAGGCATTCCTTTGATTGTGTCTCCGTTTAGGACAAATAACCCAATAGTTGAATCCTGCTCGGATGTGGCTCCTATTGAAGTCGTTAAAGACACTTATTCGGACCCTATCCAGGCAAGCTTTCTCAGAAGAAGTAGCTCCTCACCTTGTGGGAATGGGCTCATGGATACTCTCCCCTGGGAACAAAAATTCTTCTCTGAAAAAGAATGGGAATCCAATAAAGAATCAGATAGTCAAGATGATACAGATAGAGAAGAGGTGCTATCAAAGAAAAAAAAGAAAAAAGCAAAAATCAAAATCAAAATCACCTCTTGTGGGATTTCAACAAGATCGAGAGCAAAAGCGGACTGTGGGGCAATATCTCTGGCCAAAGGAAGAAGACCTAAACATTGGATAAGAGAGCACAATAGCTTTCAAGATATTGCAGATGGCTTCCAAAAAACCATCCCTGAGTTCCTCCTCTCTCCTAAATTCTCATGAAGTTATTGTCCTAGAATATAAGGGGACTAAATAACCCCCACAAGCAGGATATTTTACATAATTTTTCCTGGGACCAAAAGCCCAATATTCTCCTCATTCAGGAAACTAAAATGTTAAGTGAAAAGGTGGAAAAGATTTCTCTGTTCTAGCACTATTCTATTCAGGGAAGCGATTCTACTAGAGCCTCTGGTGGGGTTGCAACTTTTTGGAACTGTATGATCTTAAGAGGTGATCCACTTTTCTCTCGTCCTAATCATGTTGCCACTAGATTTACTCATATAAGGGACAACTTCAGCTGGATCCAATCTAATATTTATGCTCCTAACTGTAAAAAAGCTCGAAAGGTTTTTTGGAAAGAATTGGCTGCTTTTCGGAATATCTTTCAAAATGACCCCCGGGTTGTCATGGGAGATTTTAATTCCCCTCTCCTTCAGGGTGAGAAGTTTGGTGGTTCTTAGATCAACGAAGAAAGCAAAGAGGATCTTCTTGAATTCATCAACAATCAGACTTTGATTGACCTGGACCTGCAAGGGAGCTCTTATACGTGGTCGAATCAAAGAGTTATGTCCGATCTGATCTAGGTGAGACTTGATAGAACCCTTATTTCTGATGTTTGGCTCTTAAATTATTGTTGTTCTCTGAAAACCCTCCCTAGGATTGGATCTGACCATTTTCCTATTAGTTTTGTTGCTGACCACTTAAAGATTAAAAGGAATACTCCTTTTCGTTTTGAGAAGATGTGGCTTTCCCATCCTCTCCTTTGAGAGGAAATAAGGAAATGGTGGAATATTAATATAAAGGGCACTGCCTTATTTAGAGTCGCCAAAAAATTAAGAGAAGTTAAAATGAATCTCAGAAAGTAGAAAAAAGAGTCTTTTGGCAACATCTTTCAAATCAAATCTGATCTTCAGTTTAGCTTTCTGAAATCCAAAACAAAATTCAGAAGGAAGGCTACCTGAATGAAACTAAGGAGAAGGAGAATGAGATTCTCACAAAACTTCATGAGATAATTGCTAAACAAGAGGAATTCTGAGACAAAGGTCCAAAGCTCTTTGGTTAAAAGCTGGAGACAAAAACACTAGATATTTTCATCTCTCTGCTTCTAAACATAGAGCGGCTAATAAAATCTCTGTGATTGTTGCTAATGGTAGAAAATATGAAGATGAAGAGGACATCGGAAGAGAGGTTGTCCTATTCTTTAAGAACCTTTTGTCTGAGAAAGAGGAAATTAACTTGGAGGATCAAAATCAATTACTGGAAGCTATCCCCAGGATTGTTAATTCTAGAGACAATGAAATGTTGACTGCTATTCCCACTAGCGAGGAAATTAAAAAATCTGTTTTCTCTTTTGAAGGAAGCAAAGCGCCTGGTCTTGATGGATTCCCTTTACTTTTTTTTCATTGGTTCTGGGATATTGTTGGGGAGGATGTCGAGAAGGCGGTGAAAGAGTTCTTTCGTTCTAGAAACCTTTTAAAAGAGTTAAATGCCACTTTCTTGGTTCTTATCCCCAAAGAACCTGGAGTGCAGGATTTTGAAGGATTCAGACCTATCAGCCTCTGTAATTCTTTCTACAAAATCATTTCGAAGGTTCTTACCTCTAGGCTGCTTCTCATTCTGCCCACTATTATTGCTCCTCAACAGAATGGTTTTGTGCCTGGAAGAAAAATTCTTGATTCCATTGTCCATGCTCATGAGAATATTCACTCCCTCTCGGTTTCTAAATCGGAAGGCTTTCTTCTAAAGCTTGACATATCAAAGGCTTATGACAGGGTGGACTGGAACTTTCTGTTTAAAATTTTAAAATCTTTTGGGTTCAATGAAAGGGTTTTGCAGTTGATTGAACAACTCATTACTTCTGCTTCTGTGGCGGTTTTGATTAATGGGACCCCTTCTACTTTTTTCCGTAGCTCTAGAGGGTTAAGACAGGGAGATCCGATTTCTCCTATCCTCTTCACGATTATGGCTGAGAGTTTTGGTAGGAACATGAGTAAACTGGTTGCTCAAAGATCTATTGTGGGGCTCAAACCATCTTCGAGCAATTTGATTTGCTCTCACCAACAGTTTGTGGATGACACTCTGCTGATGGGTAGATCTACTGTTTCAGAGGCTAAAGAGATGAAGAAACTTTTGGATACCTATGGAGGAGCTTCTGGTTAGATGATAAATAAGCAAAAAAGCTCGTTGTATTTCTTTAATACACCTTTGCACAGACAGAGGAAGATAGCTGGAATTCTTGGTTGCAAGATAGAGTCCCTTCCTGCTACTTATCTGGGGTTACCTCTTTGTTTAAAACCTCCAGATTCTTTCTGGATCTCTTTGGTTGATAGGTTTGGGAAAAAAATTTCTGGCTGGAAAGGAGCTCGCCTAAGCCAAGCCAGAAAACTCCAAGCTTCTTAAAGCCTCCCTGCAGAATCTCCCTATCTATGCTCTTAGTCTTTTCAAAATCCCAACCAAATATGCTGAAACCATAGAAAAGATCCAGAAGAGATTCCTTTGGTCGGGAGTTGAAGAAAGAAAAAGAATGCCTCTTGTTGGTTGGGACCTGGTTTGCAGATCAAAAAAGGATGGAGGCCTTGGGCTAAGAAAAATCAGACTACTGAAACAAATCGCTCCTAGCTAAACATATATGGAGACTTTTCTTCTCCTCTAGGGAATGGAGTGAAATAATTAAAAGCAAGTATCTACAGAACAACAATTCCCTCAAGGATCTTATTGAGAATCCTCTTCTCCTGAAAGGATCAAGCTGCTAGAACTATATGATTGATGGGATTAAGGTGGTGGAATCAGGATTGAAATGGCAGGTTCGCAATGGTAACCAGATCAGATTTTGGGATGACTGTTGGCTACGCAATGAACCTCTGACTCAGGATGGGAATCTCAGTAGATGGGTTGATTATTGCAAAGACACTTTTGGCCTCTTTGTTAAAGATTACTGGAGGGATGGTAAGTGGATCAATCTCCCCCTGATAAGTCCTGCTTTGGTCTCTGTTTACTCCTCTTTGAATGCTGTTAGACTTTGCCTGAATCAGGAGGACAGTTTGATCTGGAAGTATGAACCTTCTGGGTGCTTTTCTGTTTCTTCCGCTTTTGCTCGGCTCTCACATGCTCTTAATCCCCCCCCTCTGTGGTCGTATGCCTAGACTAAGCATCTCTTACCTAAGGTTAACATCTTTTTTTGGTCTTTGCTCCAAAATAAAGTGCTAACTGTTGACAATCTTTGCAAAAGAGGTTTTATGCTCCCTAACAGATGCTACCTCTTGTAAAAGCGAGGCTGAATCGGTTAACCACCTCTTTATCCACTGTCCTTTCTCCTCTCTGGTTTGGGACAAGCTTCTGAAATGCTGGCATTTTTCTTGGGTCCCCCCGGAGTCGGTTGAAGACTTTTTTGTTCAATGGAAAGCCCCTTCTCTCAACCCCTTTATAAAAAAACTTTGGGCCTTCTCGTTTCCCCATGTGGCATGGGGAATCTGGAAAGAGAGAAACCATAGGATCTTCAGGGATAAGGAATCATCAGAGGAAATTGTGTTTGAAAGAATCCTTAGGATGATTAAAGAGAACTTCTCTGTTGTTCCCTTCAGGGAGGACAAGTTTGAGGCTGTGGTTTGCTCTCCTTATGACAGCCGGATTGCTAGGGAATGGAGAATTAAATGGGATATTTCCAATGCTCCATATCCAGCCAAAAAGTCGAGGGAGGGAGTTTGCTGGAGTTTTCCTATGGATGGTTGGGCCAAATCCAACTTTGATGGTGCGGCCAAAGGAAATTCGGGGAAGGCTGGGTGTGGAGGGGTCCTAAGGGACTCGACAGGTAACTTTATGGGAGCTGTTGCCACCCCTTTGGGGGTCCAAACTAATCACGTGGCGGAAGCGGTGGGTGCTTATTACATAATCAACCTAGCTATGGAAATTAAATGTAAAAATCTTTGGCTTGAAGGTGACTCAAAAAATATAATAGACAGCCTCTGTGGTAGGTCCCAGCCCGCATGGTCGATTAAAAACTGGATTGAAGATGCTAAGGTTTTACTTAGTAAGTTCGACAGAATTAAAATCACTCATGCTTACCGCGAGGTGAATGCGGTTGCGGATTTTTTTGCTAATGAGGGAGTTAAGAGTGATAAAATCCTCACATGGCACAAAAGGATTGACCTTCATTCTGATGCTCAAGCTTTATTGGTGCTTGATGCGGTGAATGGAAAAATGGCGGCTCCTTGTAATAATGATGAAGGTACAAGTCATTACTAACAAAATCAGTAGACTATATGGGGCCGATAGTATCCTACAGAATAATTATTTACCTTGGCACGCTTTGTGGGTCCTGCGAAGCAAAGGAACTATCTGGAACAGGTTCTCCGTTTGCAACAGTATTTTCACTGAGATCTCTAAAATGGGTGGGGAACGGAAGAGGGTCGAACCTACTAGTTTCGAATCACACACCAAGAACACTAAAGTGTGGAGCAAAATAAGAAGTGGTGGCTTACTTCCGTTCATCGAGAAACTCCACAGCCCTTAGGAGGAGATTACTGATTTCTTTGAGAAAAATTGGAACAATGGGGACGTTCTCCTCTTTGGAAGGAAAGTTCAGATTGATGAAGCTTTGATTGCAGAGGTTACTGGTATCCCGACTGAAGAGCATAAATTTTTTAGAGACAGGAAATTTTCTGATGAAGTTGTGATGAGGTTCCCTAAGACCGAAAAGGAGAAGCAAGAACTTGTCAAGATGACGAACAGTTACTACGAAGCGGACACCATAAAATCTTTTTGGAGAAAAGTGCTAAGGGTTATAATGGAGTACATCACTCTTGACGGTTGCTTTACTAGGGTTTACGGATACCACTTCGTGCTGCTCAATTACTTCCGGCATAAGGTACGTGTTTCCATCCCTTTCTTTTTGCTTTGTTCTCTGAGAAGTAGTTTCTCTGACCACAGTAGGAGCCCTAAAAGATACCCGATTCTTCACATGTGTCTTTTAAGGCTTATTTATGAGCACTTTCAGAATATGCCCGCCCTCTCAAACCCTTTAGCCCCTTCGGAGCCTGATGAGGACGATACTGAGTCTAGTTTATCTGGGATTAATGTCACTTCTGGCCATGTCAAGCTTTCCTCGCTCCCCCTGCCCCCACCTTCTGCCTCTGGCCGCTTCCCCCAACCCTCTAGTGCCTACTCTATTCTTGCTACCGGCCACGTTAACCCTAATGCTTTTTTGGCGTGCTCTAGTTCTCTGGCTAAGAAGTTAGTTTCCTATCCTGAAGATTCTCCTATTGTTTCTACTAAAGCGGCCGAGGTCAGTCTTGAGGATACCCACTCCCCTTAGAATATTCAAAAGGAGAATCGTAGCGCTCCCAGAGGTGCGGAGTTGGTTAATTTTGGTGTCAATTCTGATTGTGACCCCCCTTTTGACTTCGTTGGTACTGCCAAGAGATGTTCTGAGGACCAATTTAATTATGCCAAATGGTTATTTTATGAAATCAGTGAGCTGAAGACCAAAAATCTGTCTCTTTATAGTAAGTTTGGGGAAATTGAAGCCAAAGTTGCTGGGCTAATACAGTTCGAAGTGGAGAAGAATACCTTTGCGAAGGCTAGCATGCAAAAGGACAATGCTGTTGAAAATGATCTTGATAAAATTAAAGGAACCATGAAAAAAATTGCTGATCAGAATTGCAGAATAGCCAAACATAACTCATTAATCATCAAAGCCTTCACCGAAAGAATGGAAAAAACCCAGAATAGAGCGCTGATTGTTGACTTAGATAAGGAGAAAGACCAGGATGAGGACGGGGGGTTTCTAGGCGCACAAGATCAAGCATGAAAAGAAAAGCCCCGTCTACCCCAAATATGGCTCAGATTTTCATGGAGGGGATCCAGGAAATGGTGGACCTAGAAGAGATTGCTGACGAGCTTTTGAAGACTATGGATTAGCTGTGGCTGGGCCCAGGTTTGTCTGCCTACTGGCCTTCTGTTGGCTTTTTTGCGGCTTCTTGTGGCTGCCTGTTTTTGCAGGTTTTTAATCTCTCTGGCAGCCTTTTTTCCTTTCAGACCTTTGTTTTGGTCTTTGTTTGTAATGTTACTTTGTGGTTTCGGGTCCCTGTAAAACCCGTTTATCCCTCTTATCAAAAACTCACAACACAACACACATCAGGGACCCATTACAAAGAATTTCAACATATCCAACAATCACCAATGCTTTTTTGTACCAAACTACTCAAATAAGGTTTTTTACACCTTTTAAGGCCCAAATTAGCCCACTTTTACAAAGGGACCACTCTCCAAACCTTGTCAAATTCTTTGAAAATTTGGGGCCAATTTTTTGTGGCGACGACTAGACAATCGTCAATTTTATGCTCGTGAACCGCTGACATCAGCATGATGTCAGCGATTGTACGGCCACTCTTTGCCCCCTCCTAGTCCAGTTTTCCCTAAAGGGCGGTTTTTTGTTTTGGCATAAATTGGGCATCTTGGTGTAATCGGCAAACAAGATATAAGCGGAAAATTTCAGTTCGAGCACTTTCATTGATGTAGTTTATTTTATAGTATTTTTCTGTTTTCCTACATTTATTGCTGTTTGAAGTTAGATGTACTTTTTATGCTTCCAAGCTCATAACTTTTTGCCACGATGTCCATTTTTTGCCTCGTTTGAAGCATTGGAAAGGTATTGAGGAGATCTATGTTGCTGTCCATGCACTTTTTTCTGTATCTATCCTAGGTTGATCACTTAGTCCAGATTTGGCTCGATGGGTTGTTTGGCGATTACTTGGATGTTTTGGCAGTTGGGAGAGTGCATCTTGCATCTTTGCACTTCGTTTTCAGTAATACATCATTAAATAATTGCTTGCTGCTTCATAGATTCTAGAGTTGTTCCCGTTTGGAGTTTTTGAGTGTTCCATGGCATCGGGTCTTCTGTTGCTTTATCATGATTCCTTGAGTCAATCAATGACTCTCGATGAGTTTCGATGGTATCTGAAGAATATTTCCTTGCTTGCGATTATCAAGTTCAGTGTTACTCTCTGAGTTCTTCCGGTAGTCATCTCTCATTGTAGGGGTTTGCCACTAGGTTTTCCTTCTCTACCTCATTCTTGCATTTGTAAATGGGTACGTCGAGGCCTGGTTAGCCGGGACCCATCTTTGCTTTCATGCATCTTATTCTAGTGTTTTAGCTTCTTCCTAAGTTCATCTTAAGGGGGGGTGTTAGAGTAATAAGTTATTATGCTTAATTAATTATATCATATTGATTAATTATTTAAGTCACTTATTCCTCTTTGTTACTTAAGCTAAACTTAGGCACATTAATAATTAATTAATTATTAATTATTAAGTGTGAACACTAGGGTTTCATTTAGGGTTTCTTGATCTCCTTCATAAGGATTGATCTCTTTGTAATATTTGATTCTCTTAATGCATTTTTACACTTTGAGGTTTACAGAACATCTTCTTTGGTTCTTCATATCTTTTGCATGTGATAGGTATCCATCTTGCATGCAGGTGATCTTGGTTCACCTAACAAATCCAACATAAAATAATGTTGTCCAACTCAGAAACTCAATTTCACTCACCAAAACCTCATTTTTCTTAAGGAAAACTCAAGATTCACTCATGGACTTCACACCCAATTTCCCTTCCAGACCTCCCCTGCACTCAACTCTCATATTTCCACCTTCTAATAATGGATTTTACCCATTCCACAAAGCAACAAGGCAAACATAAAGGTGGAATGGGTTTTAGAACATTTTATTCTATAAAAACCCTCAATTATGCAAGTTCAGGCTGGTTTGAATAAATTGGAGATAATATACACAAAACTCAATATAAAACATTCAAAATGGATTCAATGGGAAGATAATTCAATATAATATGTAAATCACAACAAATCTAGATCAATTAATTGATGTACGGGTCGTACAACTTGCTGCTACAACATAAAAAATAGGACAATGGAGAAAATATGAGTTTATTTCAATCTTCAAGCTTCAAAATATGTTCAAAAACCTTCCATTCAAGTTTATCATGCTATTTAAAATTTATCCTATCAAAACCAAATGGAAATAACTCCATAACCACCCTTTAAACTTACTTGACTCTTCAAATTCCTCTAACAAGGCAAATTTACAACTTTTAACTCTTACAA
This sequence comes from Sequoia sempervirens, assembly GCA_007258455.2. Classification (NCBI taxonomy): domain Eukaryota; kingdom Viridiplantae; phylum Streptophyta; class Pinopsida; order Cupressales; family Cupressaceae; genus Sequoia; species Sequoia sempervirens. The sequence goes on from VDFB02129856.1 coordinate 16,113, forward strand.
CATTCTAATTTGGCAACTTAACACTTTTTTGCACATTTTGAAAACTCTACCACCTAAACCCCTAAATACTATAAAAAATGACCAATTACATCAACATCTAGTCTTATAGACCTTATTTTTAACAAAACTCATTCAAAAATCTATAACCTAGACCTTAGGAACTTAAATGGATTAACACCTTTGAATGGTGCTCCTGCACCATACACCCTAGCTTGAAGCTTTTCCAAGTCTCTTGGAAAGATGAGGGTCACATTTCCACCCTTGTAGTCTTCGTGCATTTTTCCACTTTGTCTTTGTTCTTGCTTTGATTCTTCATTGTCCTCAACATTCTTGCAATCTTCCACACTTGTATGTTGCTCCAACTGTCCTCTACATACTGTGGGGTGTTCTTCCTTCCAAAACACTATCATTTCATCCTCCTTTACACCTGTACTTAGTATTTTTTCATCTTCCATCCATTAACTCTCTACCTTTTTCTCCATCCTCTGTCCCTTAGCCTTTTGATCCACAACTTTATCACTGTCACCTATACCATTTCCACTGTCAGTCCCTTTAACAACTGTACTATTACTCTATACTATCTCTATCAGACCTGCCATTGTCCTTGCCTATGTCTTAACATCATTACCAACCACTATCTTCATGTCCTCTACTTTTTCAATCTTACAAACCCCTATACCAACAGCCTCACTATCTTTTGTCGCATCAACACCATCATCCACTATCTTTCCCTTGTTAC
>VDFB02129857.1:0-18249 GCA_007258455.2 Sequoia sempervirens
AGCTACTAATCTACATTTTCTAGAAATTAAAATCTTAGTTTTAGGCTTCTGTTTGTTGTTGTTACTTTCCTGTTTCAGTTTCCTAATTTGTTGTTTCATCAAATTCATTGCATTTAGCTTAAATTGCTTCATTTCAGTGCATTGTTAAAATTCAAAATTACATTTAGAACACATCATTTTCAGTTCATTGCATTGTGTAATTAGCAAATTACCATGTTTAGATCTAAAATTTTGAAAATGGATAACTGTTTAAGCAACGTGTGGAAATCCTTGTTCTCTTTGGTTGATGTTTCAAGTTGTGTTTTTGGAAATGACCCTAATGAAATTGAACTTACTCATGCTCACACAAATCCTAATGCATTTCCTCCTCATGATGTTGACATCATTGGAGAAGATGATGGCAGCATTAACAACTTCATAAATGAGTGTCTTAATAATCTTGAGAATAATGCATCCTTTTACCCATCTATGAGACAACCAACACCCCCCATTATTCCACAACTTGAGGTGTTTGGTTATTTACACCCTGAAGTTGAAACAAAAGTTAAGCCTAAGTTCCCTACCATAGGTGAACCTAGCTCCTCTAATGATCTGTATACGGATCTAGACTAGATTGCAGTATTTAAATGCTTAACTTTTACAATGCTTTTACAATGATTATTTCAAGTTAATTAAATCAAAATTAACTTAAGGAAATAACAGAATGAAAGTAATAACAAGGTGATTAGAAAGAAAGGAAATGAAAGACAGAAAGAGAGAGAAGAAGAGAAGTGCAAACAGTTGATAACGGAGTTCGTCACAGAATGTGACTACGTCTCCGGGTCCACTCCAATAGAGAGACCGATCCGATTAACTCCAAAATTGATTACAATGCACCACAATAATTCTCCAAGCACTTCGGCAGCGTAACGACGCTCTGATATGCAAGAATGATCTGAAAGAATTCTCCAACAAGACCTCTCTTTTGACGCCTCAGCATTAGGACTTCATCACCTGAAAAAAAAAACTTTCCCTCAACTCTCCTCTTACACCCCTTTTTATACATAAAATTTTCTCAATTTGGCCCTTAACCAAAAGATTTTACAATATTCACCTTATCTCTCCAAATACATAAGGATCTTCAAAAATCTCCCTAATTTTACATAATAATCTTTAAAAATAAATTTAAGAATCCCCTTAATAATTTTAAATATTATTATAGCCCTTATTTTTTTTGGCATCCTCGGGCTTTAGAAGATTTATTTAAATCTTCCTTAACAGTTTAGGGGAATTATGTTTTCATTTTTAAACTTTAAGGGTTGGATTTTTTTGTTTTTAGGGCATTCGGTTTCTAATATCTTATCAAAAGAAACCGATGCCACCATATATTTTGAAGACTTCGGATGGCCTAACGGTGGCTATACATTTTAACACACCGGCGGTTCCGGGTTCAACTCGCGGCCGTCGGCTTTTACCAACCAAATTTTAACAAACTTATAACAAAAGAAACCCGTCGCTATAAATAGTAACGCGCGCATGCGCTGGTGCAACGGTCAGCCGGAGTTCTCAGAATTGAGAGGTTAGAGGTTCGAGTCTGACCACCAAACCTTTTAAACAAACAAACAACTTTCAAAACCGCTGGAGAGGGGAGAGAGAAGCAATACACGTGTTGCGCTGCCAGGATGCCACGTGGCACAATCTGATTCGCTGCCAAAGACACGTCATCTGCCAACTGTCCGCCATGTCACCAATGACTGGGTGTACGACTGCTGACTCAAATGCCACCTGGATGCCACGTCACCACTGACTCGACTGCCACATGTCCGTTGACTCAGAGTACGGTGCCACGTCAACTGTACGGATGGACACGTGTCACGATCCGATTGGTCTGTACAATGCTGACAAGGATGCCACATGGCAGATCTCGGTTGGTCCATTTCGGGTTTGTACGGACTGCTGACGTCATCTTGTACAGACGCTGACGTCATCATTCACCTTCTAGTCACCAAGTCAACCAGGAGCTTTGACCGCTAATAAGTTGAGCATACGATGTCGGATTTCGACGAAACGAGTTGCGTTGGAAAGCTTGCGACGAGCTCTTCCCGATGATGCCGAATTTCCGGCCAAATTTTAGACATCATTTTTTCGCTTCCCCGGACTGATTCCAGCTGACTGGTTTTAATGGGCTATAACTCGTGTAAACGACTCCTTTTTTGTCTGCTCGAAGCTATTGAATCGATCACCGAGATCTTTCTGATGGTGCAGATTTTGGAGAGAAACAAGACACTTCATTTTCCACTGAAAAATGTCCACCGGATCAGGCCTCCCCACTGAAGACCTTTTGGACCTCCAAAAGTGGCATTTAATCTGACAATAAGTGAGGACTTGGCCTCCCCACTTGTCCTGTATCCTCTGTACATCTGAAAACCTGGCTCACAAGTACAATAAAGACTGCAACAATGTTGTTGAACATAAACATAACTTTATCACTTCCATAAGCATCTACATCCAATGTCGTAGCCACTAACCAACAAAAAATGACTAGCATCAAGCTGAACAACAATGCAGAAATGAAAGAAAGTAAGTCAACAACATATCGATCCTTCACAACAGGAACATTTTTACCCAAGGATTCATCAATGCTTTCAAGCATCATTTTCTCATGCTGTGCTGTTGGTGCATCCTGCAACATCTGACCCTGGTTAGCTACTCCAAGTTCAAGTGTAGAACCACCTGTACTGACAGACATAAGAGTTAACTCTTTACTTGCATTAATTACCCTCTTTAACTTCCCTGTGTTTGCAAAAGAACGATCAGTCTTAATCTTGTGAGAATGTACACTATATTGTATGCCCTGTAGAAAATAGCTTTCCTGTCATATAAATAAGGGCTCCCAAGCACTATCCCACAGATATCCAGTGGAACTACATCAAACAGTACTTCATCCACAAATTTACTAGTAATTGTGAACCTTAAGATGCATTGTTTTGTTACTTGCAACTTATCATTTTCACAAATCCAGCCTAGTGGATAAGGTTTCTTATGTTGTGTAGTTTTTAACCCCAAGTTCTTTACAACACTTTACGAGAATTAAATTCACTTGAGAACCACTATCTATGGAGTGCATCAATTTTTCGCGTTGTAGCAGCAACCGCTTAAGTGGAAGCGTTCATTCCTTTTGCATCTTCGAGGAGAAATCATTAGCGTAGATGAAGAAGCACAACCCAACAGCGGTAACACCAGAAATAGGAGCTTTACCTTTTAGACCCATCGTTGTTATCTTAGTCTCATCATCTGAATCTGAACCAAGATCCATAACAACATTCATGGATTTATCCTTACCCTTCTGTTTCTGATTACGTCTTTGAGCCCACTTAGGCTTCAATTCCGGATGCAACTTCCAACAGTGATCTTCATCATGACCATTCTTGTCACAATGAGAACAAGAAAGTTTCTCATCCTTCTTAATTGTAGCTGCCTTCTTTCCTTTCCCTGTCTCTGCATTCTTAGAAGATTTCTTTACATCATTATCAATAAAAGATCCTTTACCCCTTGACTCTAAGTGTGTTGCTTGAACAGACACTTCATCCAAGTTACAAGGGTTCAAAACCAGGATAGAATGCCTAAGGTAGGAATGTAGACCTCCTATGTACTTCAACAACGTGTCTTGAGTGTACAAAGGAACATTCAAAGAAATAGCCCTTTTCCTGAATTCATGGGTGTACTCTTGGACAGTTTGACCCTTCCCTTGCCTAAACATTTGCCAGTCCATCATTAACTGCTGCATATGTCCTAGGGGATAAAATTGTTTCTTAAGTGCATTAATAAATTCTGCCCAAGTTAAACTGACTCTACCATGTTGTGAAACTTCTGCCTTAGATTTACTCTCCCACCAGGTTAAGGTGTACCTCCTAAACGAAGAGTAGCTAATTGGATCCTATCAACATCATCTAATAGGTTTGGACTCTACAATAGAACCTCTAACTTGTTGAATCCAATCATCCAATTTTCAAGCATTAAGTTCTCCACAATATTTAGGCAAATCAAATTTTACATCTAGTTTGATTTTTAGGCTTATACCCACTCTTTGAAAGGGATTAGAAAGAAATATAGAGATGTAGGGAAGATGGAGAAGAAGGAGAAGAAGAGGAGGAGAAGAAGAAAAGGGATGATCTGGTTGCTTGCCACCATCTCCATGTTGTTTCCCTTTCATGTCTTTGCGATCTTCTTGCTTCGACGAACCTTCTTCACGTTCCTTCCGTTCTTGTCTCTCCTGAAAAAGTCCACCTTTGCCTTCATCTCAAGGAATGCTCTTCGAAACTCCTGCTCACTGATTTCTTCAGGAACCTCCATTCCAGAAACTGACATCTTCGGAAATGTTCTATGCTTCCCGATCTCAGGATCAAAGTCTTCGAGCTTGCCTTCACCTTTCTGAATCCTGGATCTCGTTAGCATTCAAAAACAAATAACTGCAAATAATGTTAACTCGATACCAACTTGATCGATACTGGGATCTAGACTAGATTGTAGTATTTAAATGCTTAACTTTTACAATGCTTTACAATGATTATTTCAAGTTAATTAAACGAAATTAACTTAAGGAAATAACAGAATGAAAGTAATAACAAGGTGATTAGAAAGAAAGGAAATGAAAGACAGAAAGAGAGAGAAGAAGAGAAGTGCAAACAGTTGATAACGGAGTTCGTCACAGAATGTGACTACGTCTCCGGGTCCACTCCAATAGAGAGACCGATCCGATTAACTCCAAAATTGATTACAATGCACCACAATCATTCTCCAAGCACTTCGGCAGCGTAACGACGCTCTGATATGCAAGAATGATCTGAAAGAATTCTCCAACAAGACCTCTCTTTTGACGCCTCAGCATTAGGACTTCATCACCTGAAAAAAAAAACTTGCCCTCAACTCTCCTCTTACACCCCTTTTTATACATAAAATTTTCTCAATTTGGCCCTTAACCAAAAGATTTTACAATATTCACCTTATCTCTCCAAATACATAAGGATCTTCAAAAATCTCCCTAATTTTACATAATAATCTTTAAAAATAAATTTAAGAATCCCCTTAATAATTTTAAATATTATTATAGCCCTTATTTTTTTTGGCATCCTCGGGCTTTAGAAGATTTATTTAAATCTTCCTTAACAGTTTAGGGGGATTATGTTTTCATTTTTAAACTTTAAGGGTTGGATTTTTTTGTTTTTAGGGCATTCGGTTTCTAATATCTTATCAAAAGAAACCGATGCCACCATATATTTTGAAGACTTCGGATGGCCTAACGGTGGCTATACAATTTAACACACCGGCGGTTCCGGGTTCAACTCGCGGCCGTCGGCTTTTACCAACCAAATTTTAACAAACTTATAACAAAAGAAACCCGTCGCTATAAATAGTAACGCGCGCATGCGCTGGTGAAACGGTCAGCCGGAGTTCTCGGAATTGAGAGGTTAGAGGTTCGAGTCCGACCATCAAACTTTTTAAACAAACAAACAACTTTCAAAACCACCGGAGAGGGGAGAGAGAAGCAATACACGTGTTGCGCTGCCAGGATGCCACGTGGCACAATCTGATTCGCTGCCAAAGACACGTCATCTGCCAACTGTCCGCCATGTCACCGATGACTGGGTGTACGACTGCTGACTCAAATGCCACCTGGATGCCACGTCACCACTGACTCGACTGCCACATGTCCGTTGACCTAGAGTACGGTGCCACATCAACTGTACGGATGGACACGTGTCACGATCCGATTGGTCCGTACAATGCTGACAAGGATGCCACGTGGCAGATCTCGGTTGGTCCATTTCGGGTTTGTACAGACTGCTGACGTCATCTTGTACGGACGCTGACGTCATCATTCACCTTCTAGTCACCAAGTCAACCAGGAGCTTTGACCGCTAATAAGTTGAGCATACGATGTCGGATTTCGACGAAACGAGTTGCGTTGGAAAGCTTGCGATGAGCTCTTCCCGATGATGCCAACTTCAACAACTTTTGACGATATCATTTTTTTCGCTTCCTGGACGCCTTCTGATTCCAGTTTGACCGAAGGTTTGACTGGCCATAACTCATGCAAACGGACTCCTTTTTGCTCCGTTCGAGTTGCGTTGGAATCAGGACGCTGAGATCTTTCTGATGGTGCAGATTTTGGAGAGAAACAAGACACTTCATTTTCCACTGAAAAATGTCCACCGGATCATCTAAGAAAGAAAACATTCAACCATCCTATGTTACTAAAGTAACCAACACATCAATCAACCTTGAAGAAACATATGGCAAAGGATGTGACACAACAAATGAAAATGAAATTCATCAACTCCTAGAACAAATTCCAATTGACAATACTAAAGAGTTGGGATATCAAGATCCTCCTCCTGACATAAGCATACTCCATAAAGAACAACCACTGCCTTATAACAATGATAGGATGGTCTTAGATCCTCCTCCTGACATAAATTTCCTCCTTCCTAAAGAGCAACCAATGCCTCCTAATGACAATGATAAAGAAGACAAGGTCATCTTGAGTCCTCCTACCCTATATGGACACCTAGGGAAATTGGTGAATCTAGCAAGCGTAGAAGGCCTTAAAAACTAAAGAAACTTCAATTCCCTTATCCACCAACTGCAATTGAAAGGAATTTATAGATACTTCTACATTGTGGACTTATAACATTACCACCCATGCGAGAAATGCCAAAACTATATCCTAAAGATGAAAATCTTCCACATTTTCGATACCATAGAACTCTTGGACATAGCATCGATGATTGTCATGCTTTACAACACATATTTAAACAACTTGAAATCATAGAAATAGTCCCTTAAAGCATGCATTTCACTCCTTGTCATGTAATAGTTGTATGATCTCAAACATTCTCACTATTACATGTTTTACACTTATTGCAAATCATTATCTTTGATGCAAGTAGCTTATTCTCATCACCTATCTCAGTGGATCATTCTTTCCTTGCACTAAGTGGGGGAAAGAATTTGACATCCTTCCCCTAGTTCAGCACTTTCTCTTGTCCCTTTAGCTAGTTTTCCACCTTTTGTTTATACCGACCGAGATTGGGATGTGGACAACCCGCTTTAGGTTGACTCGCATGTGCCTAAGTAGTCTTTTGCATTTTCATGTTTTCTTTATGTGATTGCATGTACGTAATGTGATCCCCCATTTTGTTTCATTTGATGTATATCTCTCTCTTCTTGTGCATTCCTCTATATTGATGACAAATGCAAGAGCACAACCATACTCAACTTGACAAAAACTCAACCAATTCTTGTTTACTCTTGCAACTAGGACTCATTTTTTCCTTCACAAAACTCATGATTCAAAGCAACCAAACTGAGAACAAAACTCAAAACCACTTATTGATTCCACAAAACACCATGAAAACATTAAAAAGACTAGCCCAAACCCTTTCTCCAACAATAACATCTCAAATATAAAGACTTTCAAAAGTAGACTGCCCCAAATCCACAACTAGGCCTATTTAGACCCCATCAATAAAAAAATTCACATTTCCAAGCCCATTGCTCCTTCATCATGCCTCAAAAAATGGTAAATATTTATGAACAACATGGTTAGACCATTCCCCAAGCTTTATTCATAATAATTCATCAGACACCTATTCTAAACCTTCAATTTAGACTCCAAAATAGGACTGTCATTAGTCTGTCATAACAGGACAGTCAAATAACAATGGCCTCAAACTTATCAATACACCAAACCAAATTAGGAAATAGACTCACATACACCCAAACAACCTTTTAAATCCATATAACTAATTAAGGACTCAAAAACCATGATCAAAACTCACAAAACCTCACTATACATAGTTTTTACTAGTCTTTTACACATTTGTCCAAACCTAGGACTTTGTTGAATCATCCCAAAACCTTCTTATATCACTCTGAAACCTTGAGATATTTTAAATTACATATCAAACTTCATTCCCACCAAGTTACAAGAATTTCCAACGATGAAATCATGAGAAACACAATTTTAAATGTACTCTGCTTACCCTAGTTTAGGGTTTTACCCGCCTAGAGTAATTTCCAAATTACTTTCACAAAACTAAATAATTTTTCATGAAACCAAAAGAACATTAAAGTAGATTCACAGGGCTTTAATATACAATGGAGGAGAGGTGGATTCTTGCATAGTAAATGGTTGTACAATGGCCTGAAACCAAGAAATTGTAGATAAAATATAGAAAAATAGGGGATTTCATTGATTACTTCTTTCATACATCATCCTCCAACCTTCCTTGAAGTATGTGAGGTTAAAAAATGCCTTTATAAATAAAATACAACACCTCAAACTAACCTTTCAACTACCTTGTCTCTTCACCTTCCACCATCTTACAATTTGTTGCATTTTACAATATTGCATTGACAACATTTTGTCAATTTTGTGCAACTTTTACATTTAATGCCCAATGAACCCAAAATGATGAACTATGACCTAAAAAAAAACTCAAAATTGTGTAAGCTACCTTATTACAACATTGGGACATCATATTTAAATGAAAAACTTGAAGTTGCCTCATGGAGGCATATCCTTGCTAGGGTGTGTCTGCACCATTCTCCCGTCCAAATAAAAACTTCCAAGTCCTCTTGGATCATTAAATACTCCTCCTTGTAGTCTTTTATGCCTTGCAACAACTTTCATCTTCACTTTTGGTTTGATTTGGTCTATGCCAACTTGCTTCCATTTTGTCTTGCCACCTGGAATCTACTTCTTCTTGCCCTAAAGTGTTAAAATCTCCCTTTTTCCTTCTCCTATCTACTGCATCTTGATCTTCAAATGGTTCCCTATCCAAAATATTATTACTAAAAATAAATAATACATTTTTTCTACCACAATACCTCCATCTTTCTTCAAATATTTGTAAGTCTCCAAGATCAATTCATCCTTGATCTTCTCTTTATCCAATCTTGACATCAACTCAATATCTTCTCCTTCTGAGCTCAGGTCCTTTATCTCTATTACTCCTTTACCTTCATGCTTGGTAATGGTTGCAATATCTTTGTCTTCTTCATCCATGAATTCTTCTTTTGCATCTTCAAATGCTTCTTCCTATTTTATCTTCTTTTGCATTCTCATTTTGACTATCTTCTTAATGGGCCATACCATCTTCCTTTTCACTATCAAGTTCCAAATTTGTGCTTGTCTAAGCAACTACTCCATCCTCAACTAGGACTATTGGAACTCCAAATCCAAACTTCTTATATTGTGCTTTAGTACTGCTATCTCTTTCTCAAACTCTTCTTGCCTCATCTCTTTTCTCTTCCTCTCTTTTTTTGCTTTCTTTTGAAATTCTGCTACTTGCAAGTGTCTTCTCAGCAAATCCATTTTCTCTTTACTCAAGCAAGCTTCTCCTTGCTTCTCAACTCTCTGCCTCACCTAGGTCTCTTCACTTTTCCTCTACCTAGTCTTTTGGCCACCAACCTATACACAACCACAAACACAGAACCACAAAACTCTCTACCCTCCTTTTGAGCTCTGATACCAAACTGATGACAAATGTAGGAGCACAACCATACTCAACTTGACAAAAACTCAACCAATTCTTGTTTACTCTTGCAGCTAGGACTCATTTTTTCCTTCACAAAACTCATGATTCAAAGCAACCAAACTGAGAAAAAAACTAAAAACCAATTATTGATTCCAAAAAACACCTTAGACAACATTAAAAAGACTAGCCCAAACCATTTCTCCAACAATAACATCTCAAATATAAAGACTTTCGAAAGTAGACTACCCCAAATCCACAACTAGGCCTATTTAGACCCTATCAATAAACAACTTCACATTTCCAAGCCCATTCCTCCTTCATATTGCCTCAAACAAGTGTAAATATTCCCCAAGCTTTATTCATAATAATTCATTAGACACCTATTATAAACCTTCAATTTAGACTCCAAAATAAGATTGTCATTAGTCTATCATAATAGGACAGTCAAATAACAATGGCCTCAAACTTATCAATACAACCAACCAAATCAAGAAATGGAATCACATACACCCAAACAACCTTTTAAATCCATATAACTCATGAAGGACTCAAAAACCATGATCAAGACTCATAAAACCTCAAGTGTTGTACTTTAGTTTTTACCAGTCTTTTACACATTTTTCAGACCTAGGGCTTTGTTGAATCGGCCCAAAACCTCCTTCTCTCTTTGCAACTTGAGATCTTTTAAATTAAATATCAAAATTCATTCACACCAAGTTACAGGAATTTCCAATGGTGAAATCTTGAGAAACACAATTTTTAATGTACTATGCTTACCCTAGTTCAATGTTTTACCTGCCTAGAGTAATTTCCAAATTACTTTCACAAAACTAAATCATTTTTCATGAAACCAAAAGCACATTAAATTAGATTCACAGGGTTTTAATATACAATGGAGGAGAGGTGGATTCTTGCACAGTAAATGGTTGTACAATGGCCTGAAACCAAGAAATTGCAGATAAAATATAGAAAAATAGGGGATTTCATTGAGAACTTCTTTCATACATCATCCTCCAACCTTCCTTGAAGTATGTGAGGTTACAAAATGATTTTATAAACAAAATACAATGCCTAAAACTAACTTTTCAACTATCTTGTCTCTTCACCTTCCACCATCTTACAATTTGTTGCATTTTACAATATTGCATTGACAACATTTTGTCAAATTTTTGCAACTTTTACATTTAATTCCCAATGAACCCAAAATGATGAACTATGACCTAAAAAAAACTCAAAATTGTATAAGATACCTTGTTACAACATTAGGACATCATGTTTAAATCAAAAACTTGAAGTTGCCTCATGGAGGCATATCCTTGCTAGGGTGCACCTGCACCATATATGTACCTACATTCTTCTATATGTCGTAATTGTTTTCTTTTTGTTTTCCTTTTGGGGATGACACAAGGCATCCAAACATTTAGGTCTCTTCCATGTTGACCCAAAATATTTTCTTTTATCTTTTTCATTTTTCTGTATTTTCCTTTTAGGGATGGCATAAGGTTTCGAGACATTTAGGTCTCTTCCACATGTTCACCCAAAATCTTTTATTTTATCTTTTTCATTTGTCTCATGTTTTCCTTTTGAGGATGACACAAGGTGTCAAGAAACTTAGGTCTCTTCCATGTTGACCCAAAAGGATTTTTCCCTTGTTTTCACTCTCTTTGTTTCATTCTTCCAGTTCTATGAGTATTTTGCGAATGATGGTAGTTCCATGCTCTATGACAACATTGTAGCAGAGAAATACTAACCCTAAATCCATAGATCCCTTATGTATTTGTGGGGACAACCCTTCTTTCCTATTTCATGACTCGACTTATTTCATAAACATGACTTGTCATAGGGTTTTCTGAGGAAAGCTCTCATGTCTTAGGAAAAAAATTTGGGTAATTTAAAGTAATTGCTCACAGTAATGGTGTAGCAATCACTTTAAAGTGGGGGAATACATTGATGATATATTTCGGTAAATTTTATGGCATGATTTTTTGTTTTTATTGTGACATTTCATTTTCTTGGTGGTGTCAATGGGTTTGATGTCCTCCAAGAGTGTACGATCTCCTTTCGTGGCATGATGCAAATGAGGCATCCCATGAGTAATGATCTGAAACCCTTGACTTGTCCTCTCTTGGAGACATTAGGCACAATGCTCCCTAAGAAGAAGACCTTACATGAACAAAGAAAAATACCCTTTAACATAATTTTACATGATGTTACAAAAGAATTTACAAAAGAATTACATTGTGGTGCCTTATTGAAGTTGTTAGGAGGATAAATTTGATATGGTATGAGAGGCTAATATGATTCTCTCATTTGCCACCCCATTGGGATAACTCACCTAGTGGACAGACTGAGGTTCCACTACCCCAGAGTGAGCATACACATATTTTGGGACAACTCACCTAGTGGATAGATTGAGGTTCCACTACCCCAGAGTGAACAACATGTTTTACGGACAAACAACCTTGTTCTACATCATGTTGAAACAGTTGTGCTTGATCCTTTTGTTTATTTTTCTTGGCCTTTAATAGGGTATGATTATGTATCTTTGTTATTGTTGCATACTTAAGTGTCTTGAATGTCTACTTTAGTGTGAGTTTGGCATGGGTCATCCTCTCACTAAAGTGGGAGAAAAATGTAGTAACGGAAAAACTATCCCTTTTCCTTACTTGATTTGGAAATAATTGCCATTGAATTAACCTAATTTTTCCTAGGTTTAATGTTGTAATGTGTTGTAACACATTCACATTGATCTTGGGCCCATTTTTAATAAAATGTACTTAATTTTTACCCTCTTTTAAGTGTTGTAACACACTTTCACATTTATCTAGGGTCTCCTTAATTAATTGTGGTTAATTAGAGTTAATTAGCCCCTTTAATTCAAATTTAAGCCTTATTTGTGACACCTCCTGAAGATCTATCCCAAAACCCATAATTCAAATTACATAACATTTAATTGGGAAAATTTGAGGTCCTAGAAATTGATGCTAGGACCCATTCGTCCTAGGTAGAAAATGGGTCCTCCCTCTATAGGACCCCCCTTTCTTTGCAGATTCTACATGGGTTTTTTATGTACTTTCATTCCTCGAAGGCAAGGTCTTGGAAAATAGTGCTAGGACCCATTCTCCCTAGGTGGCGAATGGGTCCTCCCTTAATGAGGACCCCCTTTTTGAATTTCATAATGGCAAGATTTTAACAATGTTTGTTTTCAGATTTGGTGTCAGCTTGAATTGTTTGAACTTCGGGGTTAATCTCTTGATTTAGTATAAATATGGGGTTAATTCAGATAGTTTCTCCAATAAACTTTGAGAGAGAATCCTAATACTTTACAAGATCATTATAGAGCACTTCAAGAGCATTTTAAAAGGTATTTAAAGGTAGATTATCAAGGTTGTATCAAGCAGTAATTCAAGATCATTTCATCATGTCAAGGGTTTAGTGCATTCATGCATGTTGTTGAGCGAAGATAGCATTAAAGATCTACTTGCAAGAATTGCTTCACATCTTATTTGAGATGAATATCTACATTCTTTATGGCCACTACATGTTAGATTGCAGATTCAAACTCCAAGACAACTTCCAAGGTATCATCAATTGCATCATTCCATGTTCATGCTTCAATTTCACTATTTCATCATTTGGTTTAATTAACTACAAGTGGTTTGACCTAGGAAAACCCCTATTCACTAACAATCAACAATTTTTTCCTCCTCTTGAGTGTGTGTTTGCAAGTTTACAGGTTGAAGATCAAGTGGAGAAGAAGTTTAGAGCAAAATTGTCAAAGTTGTCAAGTTGCAAGATTGACCTTCATAGTGCAAGAACAAAGAATTGAAGCTACAAAATTTATCATAGGTTTTGAAGAGTTGACAACCAAGGATATGAGAGTGTAGACATCAAAGAAAATAACCCAGATCCCAGTTTTAGGAACCCTAACAGGGACCATTCACCACTAAAGGCGAATGAGTCCTTTGTGCCCTAAAAATAGGTTTCTTGCAGCAAGGTACACATCATTTTAAGCTCTAAAAATTCCCCTCATTGTTTCTATAATAGTTAGGGTTAGTTTTGAATTATTATTTGCATCTTTTGGATCTCATAATTGTAGTGTTCAGTGTGTAAAAACTTAGTGGTTCATTATTTTGATTCAATTCATTTTGATGAACCCTATTTTCCACCATAATCAGGTATTATTGGATCCTCAAGGTCAAGGTAATAAATAAGGGGCATATAAAGGAATAATTTTGTTCAAAAAGGAGGATGCACACATGGCACAAAGGTTAGCATGTGGAGAAAAGGAGAAGAAAGTGTGTGATTAGGGTGCACAAATGTGCAAGTCCTAAATATTAAAGAAATAATTGTGTGTAGGAGGAATAAGACTAGCACAAAGGATAAGACAAGAGAGTGTTTGAGCCTAGTGTGAATATCACTATGAATAAAAAACATGTGAGTAGTTAGTGGCATCAATCCACCACTCAACTAGATGAAATGGTAATTGTGAAAGACTGAATCACCTTTAGGATCATGATGTTTTAAAAGGATGGAAAAAGTAATAGGATTGGTAGCCATGTTGGGTATTATAGGACCATATGATAAAAAATATCTAGGTCATGGAAAGATGAAGTGACAATAGGGAATTTGGGCACCAACACAATGGAGTGGGATTTTTAATCCTTAGAATTTATTTAAAGGGATTAAGACAACAAAGAGGGAGATTTTTGGGCCCAAGATCTCTCTTAGGAAGGGTTTGAGGGGGAGAGCATCTATGATATGAAGCTTAGATTCTAATTAAAATTTATAAGTAGGAATTTTAGAAGTAGAAAAAGTGGAACACCACTTGTGTGTGGACCTATACATAGGCAATGTTGAGAGCTTGTTATATTATAGGGAATATTCCACCATTATAGTTTATAAAGCTTCCATGTTAATAAAATAAAATATTTTATTCTACATAATTTACCCTACTTACCCTATCCATGCATGTGAGTATCAAGGGCTATGTTGTTGGAAAACTCTTAGTTGGGACCCCTAGCAATGAATACATCATTTCGTATAAGAGATTAGGTTACAAGTCTAGGAGAAGATGGTTTAGAGAAGGTGAGTCATGTAACACTGAAATAAGAGGCCTTGCAATAGGTTTTTCATGGTAGATACACCTACTTAGGATTACAATGAGGGATTTGTAGTGATGGGTGACCTAGGGTTGCAAACAAATGAAATACCTGCAAGTCGTGAGTCATAAATGGAAGATGAAATTTAGAGACATAGTGAAAGCACAAGGATATTGAAGGAGATTTACAATTAGGTGAGATTCAATCTATCCCTTCATCACTATGGTTAAACAAGACATTCTTCTACAAAAATATAAGACATTTTGACAATAGGTTTCAACCTTGATAACAACAAATGGAAAACTATACTCTTCGCAAAAACTAAAACACACTCAAAATTATTGGAAAACCCCATAGGGGAATACACAAAGATACAACCACATTAATATCCTTGAATCTTTTTCAAACCCTATGTTGGAACTTTCCCTAAAATGGAATTTTTTTTAGTTTAGTGCTCCTTTTTTTGCGCTAGCCTTACTCTACTAATTGGTGATATTTGATAAAAAAAATCATTGAATGGGCCCCCTTAGTCAATTTTAGCTTGAGTATTATGCTTTGAAATTCCTTATATTCTGGTCATGTGCCCAAGGTTACAATTTTTTTTAAAAAATATAAGGGGTTGTCCAAGTTGATTTTTTCCTCTAGGTAGGTTTTCAAGGCTTTCCAAACCATAATACTTTTTCCCTCTACATTGATTTACCTACTTCTCATTATACTCTTCCATCTTTAGTATTGTGTTTTTAAAGATATACTCAACTCTTTATTGTATATTCCATAATCCTAAAGCTTAAACCCTAGCATCCTTGTCTTTACCTTAGCCTTTGTACTTCTCAATGTCTTGATCCTTGAATCTTTGTCATCTTGATCCTTTATTTTTACCCCTCATCAGTCTCTTGAAATTTTTTCTATTGCTTCCCTTGAATGGATGCTACATCATGCAACCCTAAATATTGAATTTTGACAAGCTCTTGTTTCTATTTTCTCTAGATTGTATATCAAGTATGTGACTTCCTTGATCCCCACAACTTCCTTCACATATTCTCTTGGGGTGTTCAATATTTCTCCTATCATAATGCTTGAGGATCCCACCATCACATATCCCAAATGCCCAATGAGATCCCCCTTTCCTTCACTCTATGACACCAATTTATCTTAACACCAATCCTGCTTCCTCTTCTTTTAATATCGACTATTCATTTTCCCTAATCTCAAATTTCTCTCTTTTTTTCAATTTTCTTATCTTCTTCATCCCCTTCTCCCCAAAATAAATTTAATACTCAGTTATCCTTTTTCTTAGAGTCACATTCCTCTTCATTTTTTCCCATTGCAAACCCTTGGAGCTTCTCATACCACCTTCTTCTTTCCCATTGGTAGTAGTATGTGAATTCTATAAACCCTACTCTTCACACTTTTCTCTTGCAAACCTAATGGATTCTTAAGGATTGTTTTCTTGAAATATATGATCTTATGATATATTAAAACCCTAAAACCCATGGTACCTCTATTACATGACCCCATTGGACCACATATTTCTTCATCCCTGAGTAGAAGTACAAAGTTGTGTCAAACTTTCAACCAACTTAACAACACAAGTGAATTTTAGTATTTCTAACTAAAAATCAATTCTGGTCAAGCATTTGATCTAATAAGATTCATTCTAGATAATTTAGATATTTCCAACTAAAATTGTTGGCTAAATGCATATGTACCTGACCACTTTGAGGCCAATTTACCAAAAAAATGAAATAATTTGAAAAACTCAATGTTTCAACAACTTCTACGTATGTAAATAACATTTCTTTTAAATGTAAAAATACCCTTTTGTAGATCCATAAGTTTAGTTTTCATATATATATATATATTAATAGTTTAATTATTATTTATATTTTATATTTTATTTTTACTACAAGTAGGTTTTCAACATAATAATATTATGTTGATTATCATGTTAAGAAAAATACTTGAAAGGTGGAAAATTGTTGTTGCATATGGTTTAGGGCATAGAACAACAATATTCTTCACTCTCATTAAAGGAAACCCTAGAGATATCAATCCAAGGATGAAGTAGGGGAAACTAAATAAGGGTTCACCACCAAGCTAGGGCTTGGAGAGACTAATGAAATGCAAGACCTAATGCTAAAACCTAGTGCAATTCAAAACTTCACTAAATCAGAATAGAAAGCCAGGAGATCAGAGGTGTGCACTTGTAAATCTGTGGAGGCCTGGATGAAGACTTGAAATGCTGAAAATATTAAAATTAATGCCTACTGGGACTCATATGCCAGTATGGGGAATTTAGTTCTAAATTAGGGTTTCTAGGTAGGAATAGAAATCTGGTAGGAATATGACTAGAACTCATGAAATCTACACATTTCACTGTTCTGGGACTAATACGCCAGAAGTGGCGTATCAGTCTAGTTTGAATTTTCTAGAAAATTAGGACCTAAATCTACTCTTCAATCCCTGGTTTGCCTTCTTGACTTGGTTTCTGGATCTGAATGTGAATATTCTACTTTGTAAATGTTCTCCAGTGATCTTGTAAGTAAGGTGGCAACTTGAATGACTTTGCAAATTCAACTTCTTTCCAATCTTGCTCCTTAGAAAGTCTTCAACCTAGATCTACAAATCACACACTAGAGAGAGGGAAAAATGTTTTTTGTTAGTGGAAAGGGGTTTGCCTTGGTCAAACCTCGTTTTGGTAATCAAACCTTGTAATGAAATCAAATGAGATAAAAGAATGATGAATGAAAAAAATGTGATGTTTCAACACACCAAAACCTAGCAATAAAGTGTTGCAAACATGTATGAAATGGCTCCAATGGATGTGGATCTTGACTCTTGCTTGAATGCTAGCTTGAATCAAGAAACCCTACATTGCAATTGTTAGCTCAAAAACAAACACGATGCATGATGACTTTAACATGATGCTTGACACTTGAATTATGCTCCAAAATGTAAGGAAATCAATGGAGCACATGTAATGAAAACTCCAAACAATAGTTCCTTCGGTAACTTTAATTTCGATCAGGTTGCCTCAAAGACACGTACAACTATGTCCTAAAGCAGAAACATACACAATTATTTCCCACATTAATCCTTTTGTGAAAAACACATGTAAATTCAACAGCATGCATCAACAGATTCTCTAACAGAACCAATACAGACATGAAAGATGAGACAAACAATAGAACACAAATATTTACATGGGGAAAACCCTTTCGGGTAAAAAAACCCCTCTCCAAGGTTTGAGCCATTATATTATTCAACAACAGAAAGTTACAATACAGTTTCAAGCTCTTAGCCTTTCAGAGATTACATCTTGTTCATTTTGGATACAACTGGAAGCAACAGATCAACCCATCAGACTATACAACCTTCGCATTGTTACAATACCCTCACAGTATACAGTGCAGATCAACACAAGAGAGATCTATCATGATCCATGATCAGAAGAGATTCCACCCTCATGGCCTCCACCTTTCGGCCAACCACTCAGTCCTCTCTTTATCACTTCTCTCTGGCTCTTAGCTCTTCAACTCCTTGGCTTATTAGCTCTCCACTTCAGAACGTCCAATGCATACGTATATACATTCGTTCTCTGCAGGCTCTATGAAATCTTTCTTTTC
>VDFB02129858.1:0-30839 GCA_007258455.2 Sequoia sempervirens
AAATCATTGGTCCAAATGATCAGTGGTACCAAGACATTTACACATACCTTAGGATAGGTATCATTCCCGCCGATTTGCGTTCAAGCCTTAGACGAACCTTTATCAAGAAAGCATCTCGTTTTGTCATTTTAGGAGAAACCCTTTATCGTAGAAGCATAGAAGGAACCTTACTAAGATGTATTAACCCTGAGGAGGCTTCGGCTGCCCTAATTGAGGTGCACAATGGCATCTGTGGTTCTCATTCGAGTGGCATGACCCTGTCTAAGAAATTGTTGAGGAGTGGGTATTACTGGCCTACCATGGACAGAGAGGCACATGAATACGTCAGGAAGTGTCTACAGTGTCAGCAACACGGGGACCTCATCCATGCTCTAGCTCAAGAGCTTCATCCAATCATCACACCATGGCCCTTTTCACAGTGGGGACTCGATCTCATTGGGAAAATCACACCCACCTCATCCAACGGCCACAAATTCATTACTCTTTGCAAGCTGAGTACTTCACCAGTGGGTTGAAGCCATACCTATGACCACTTACTTGAGGAAGCGAATCTCAAGTTCATCACGAACTATCTCATATGCATATATTGTTCCACAGGCTATTATCTCAGATAATGGGACACCATTCAAAAATCAGGAAGTCCGTGACCTATGTGATAAATTCAAAATCCAACATCGCTTTTCCACCCCATACTATCCCCAAGGCAATGGCCAAGCAGAAGCTACAAATAAAGCCATCCTCAAAATCCTTAAGAAAACAGTCAATGACGCAGGCCGTGACTGGCATTTGCAGCTTAATCCTGCCCTTTGGGCTTACCGAACCAGCATCCGCACACCCACTGGTGCCACACCATTTTCCTTGGTCTACGGATCAGAGGCCATCTTGCCCATTGAGATCGAGTTACCATCCCTCAGAGTATCATTGCAAAACCTCATCACGGATGAGGAGTATCGAGTTTCAAGACTGAATGAGCTGGAACTGTTGGACGAGCGACGTTTGGATGCTTTAAACCATCTGCAAGTGTATCAGAATAGACTGAAAAGGAGCTACAACAAGAAAATCAGAAGTAGAACTTTCCAAGTTGGAGAATTAGTCTTAAAAGAAAATCAGAAGAATGTCCCAAATCCCAGCAGCAAAGGAAAGTTCGAACCCAATTGGTTAGGGCCTTTCATTGTCACAGCAAGCTACAAATCAGGGGCATATCAGCTATCAACACCCGAAGGGGAACCTCTGCAGGAGCCCATGAATAGAAAAAAAAAAAAAAAGTTTTATACCTAATTCTTTCAAGGTATAGAACCAAAAAATCCAAAAAAGTCCTGAAAAAATGGTTACCTCGGCGAAAACCTGGCAAACAGGCGTCTTGGTAACAACAAAAAAATCAAAAAAGCAAAAAATCTAAAAAAATCAGAAAAAGGATAAAAAACAGTAAAGAGAAAAAAATTGTCCTCTATTGAAAACCACTTCGGTGGCACTTTGGGCAAATACCTTGGTGAAAACTTGGCAAACAGGCACCTTGTGTAAATAAGCACTCTCCATCCATCTTGGTCTCCGTGACTTGCTTTGCATCATTCATTCACTCATTGCATATCATCGCATTTCACCCTTCCATCCGCATCTGCACCATAGCTTGGTCTTTCATTTGTGTCATGATTCCTCATAGAGCTACTCGGCCCACTTAAAAGGTCAGTTTGTCCTACCTATATTGGAGTAGTCTATCGCTTCACACTGGGGGCACGTTCTCATCGGATCGGATTCGTGTATGATCTTAAAATCATCAAAATATCAGAAAATCCAAAAACATCAAAATATCAGAAAATCCAAAAACATCAAAATATCAGAAAATCCAAAACATGGAAAAATTAGAAAATCAAAAACATCAAAAAATTAGAAAAATCCAAAAGCAGTCAAAAGCATTATCAAAATCCAAAAGCAGGAATTGAAAAAAAAGATCATTTAAAGTCAAAAAAAATAGTCATCTTGTATTAAATTCGTCGTCTCGAGCTTGAGCATTAGGCAAGGTTGATCTTTGATCATCCCAGAGACATTTAGGTCGAGTCCTATAGAATTAGTCATAATAAACTGACATCGCATCATGTGTATCTTCATCTGTAAATCGGTCAAGTTGTTAGTCGAACTACGTGGTCTCTGCGTGTATAACGTAGGCAAGGCTAATCTATCGATAAGCCCCCGAGGCCCCTAGGATAGGTCTTTAGGTTAGTCTCTTGGTCAAAATCTCGGAAAATCCCAAAAACATTGGAAAATCGAAAATCAAAACATTTGTAAAACCTCGAAAAATTACCAAAAATAGCCTCAAAACATTGCAAAATTCCAAAAACATCCAAATATTTGAAAAAATCCATCCACCTCATCTCGCTTACACTCGCAATAATCAATCATCCATAATAAATCGTCATCACCCTCAACCTTTGGTAAAACAGTCAGAAACAAGTCTAGCAGTCAAACGTAAAAACCTAAACTGTCAAAATCTCAAGTATAGGTCTGTCGGCAAGCAAGTTGGTCAACTCTTTTCTTATCAATGGCATATAAATCATAAATCAATTTCATCATCATTTGATACAAAGCATTTCCTAGGATCCGTTCCGACAATGGGCGCTTTTATCAAATCAACCAATTTGGGTAAACAAAATGACGTGTCATTAACATGTCCTAGGATCCGTTCCGACAATGGACATTATCTTTTGGCAATGAGTTTTGGCTCCCATCTTTTGAAACACATCCCTTTGGCTAGAGGTATGAAGAACATTGGCTTGTTTGCGTACTTGATCTTTTCTTTTGATTTATCTTATTGCGCTCATTCCAAGGACCTCTCGATGATATCCGAGCGAAGGATTTAGAGAGATAGGAATGGGGCAACGATCATTATTATTTTATGCGCTGTAGCGTTGGGCGTTCAGCGTAAAATAACTTGAATGCTTTCTTTTATTTAGATATGTATGGAGGATGTTTGAATGCTTGTTGACTATTACATTGATTGGTTATACCTTCAGTGTTTTGGTCGAGGATGTTTTGGGCTTCTAATTTTTATCCTAGCGAGTTTAAATTATGTCAAGTGTGAACAAGAATACTCCTATCTATTTCTCGAGTCAAAGTCCATCACACTAAGTACTACGCCATCCTGGTCCTTTATACCTTGATGCATCGTACTTATGTGTGTTATCAAACATAAGGTAAGTGACCCTTTTAAAATCCCAATCCTTGATAAACAAATCATCCATCTATCATCATCATTTATCATCATCATCTTTTATTATCATCGTCATCTCTAATAAAGTCTCGACCAATCATGGACTTGTTGGATCCTCTTGTCATCATCTCATTCCCGCACTAACATCATGCATCCGTCATGCATCCATCATGCATCCATCCTGCATCTACAAATAGTCAGCATATCACATATCAGTCATATCATACATCATAGGAAACATCGATCATTTCACATGCATTGCATAATCATCATCATAATATAGATCTGTTAGTCTAAGCATTTCATAAATCATCCGTTGCATAATCACAGCATATCACATTATCAATCTCATCCATCTCATATCATATCATCATTTAAGTTGTTTAGGATAATATAGATTTGTTATTCTAAGCATCTTGAAATCATCTCATTTGCATCGTCATCCATAACCACCCATTTTAAACCTCTTTATCGTGAGATCGACCCTCAAATCGAATCTTTTCGCTCGATCTCTCGAGGGGGCAATGTACCAGTATACTTCTTTCCGCTGGGGCATCTGAAAAATCATGAAATTTTTAAAATTTTGATCACGGCAAGTTTATTCTTTGAACCAGCGCCAACAAGTACATTGCTTCAAAGAGGGCAAAATGTAGACATGTCAAATTTACATCATGCATAATCATATTCCATTCATCATTTAATTAAATAAATCGCTGACTTTATTTAAATCAAATCCAAATCATACATTTTCCATCATTTTCGATTTAAAATAAATCAGTATCAAAGTCTTGAAAGTCAAATCAGTTAATCAGCATTAAATCAGCATAATCATCATTAAATTAATCTAATCCTAATCTAAGGCTAATCCCATCCCACTTGCATTATCTAGACCTAACCACTTGCACAATAAATCAATTTTATTGATTTATTAAAACACTCATTTTCTCTCAACATGACAAGTCAAACAGGGCATTTATTGCTCTTCTTTCTTGTCCCCCTCTCAAAATTTATTGCAAATTTGAATTCAAAATTTCCCCCTCTTGGGCACTCTTCCCAAATCTTGCACACACATCAACTAATCACATGATGACAAGTGTCCTTCTATCATTGGCAGAATCTTAGTCCCACATTGGTCCCTCTTCAACACTTGGCATTTTGAAAATCTTTAAATAGGTGCATCATCCTCAAGCAAATCCTTCACAATTCCATGCAAGGTTACTCTCTTCATTTGAGATTTGATCTTGTTTATCATCACTCACCATATCCATTTGCATTTTATCATCTTAGCTTTGATCAAGGATTGGGAAAGGGTCACTAGCACATGTGACACCAATCCAACATGGAATAGGTAGCTTGCTTTTGTTTTCATAATGCTTTAGTCTTTATATTATCATTTGTTGCATTTTTGAAAGCATTTGCAATGTATTCCATGGAGGTATTTGCAGATTTGTGTGTTATACTAACCCTTCTAATGAGTTTTTGAGGTTGGTTTTGCATTGCAGATTTTGGATACTTCACATCATATTTGTTTTTCAAATGCAGTGATTCTTTTTAGATTTGGCTCAACCGTATTTTTTCCCTTGGCATAAAGGTTGGTGATTGCAAGATTCTATTTCAATTGAACTCTAGACTTGCACTATGACATAATTCACTATCTTCTCTAATCATATCATTGGTGATTTATTTCATTTCCATTGGGCTTGTGATTATCTATTTGAAAGTTCCACATTCGTTTTGACTTAAAAATTCCCTTGATGATCAATGGCTACTAGGTTGTTTGAATAGCTACAAGATATTGAAAAAGCGAGTCTTTTATATAGGCTATTATTGTTCAAATTTCCTGATTATGTGGATACATAGCTACATCCCTTTATGCAACTAGCTAATAGTTGTTCAAGAATATTGCCAGTACCTTTGAATGGAAGTTTTAGATAGATTTGTAGTAAAGTTTTCAAAATGGAAAATGATCTAAGTTGAATTTCTGTCATAAATGTTGTTGCATTATGTTCACATATTATAGATACATTTTTTTAACTTCTAGTAGATGATTCCTCTAATTCAAAGTTAGCTATTGGTTTTATTATATCAATACAGTACAAAAAATTTGATAAGCTTGAGGATGAGATTTTTTTTGTGAATATGGAAGGGGACAACAATAAGAGAAAACAATGTGATGAGAATGTTCCAAGTGAGGAATGCTTGAAATATGACTTGAAAAGTATTTGTGATGAAATCTATGATATGAGCAAATCAACAAGCATGTACTCAATTTACATTAGCGTGTTGATTGTCATATTTTGTTTTAGGAGTTTGTCAATTTTGGAATGACTTGTTTATCTTAAGAACATTTTGTGTGTGCCAGTGCAGTGTCATGAACCCTAATGGATTGACCTAGTGTGGCCTCGGGGGCTCATTGACAAATGGCCTTTCCTACATCATACACTCAGAGACCTCGTAGTTCGACATGACCAATGAATTTATCTTGATGACTAAAGATTGAGTCATGATTTTATTTTGACAAACCTAAAAGGACTTGACCTAATGTCTCGGGGGACCGAAAATGAGCCTTTCCTACATAGCAAATGCATAGAGACAACGTCGTTCGACAAATGATAAAGATTGACTGACTTGACTAACGTGATAAGATACGACTCTATTTTTGTGTTTTTGCAATATTTTGAATTTTTTGTATTTCTTCAAGACATTTTTCAATTTTTCGGTCTTTTTTCAGGACATTTTTCAATTTTTAGGTCTTTTTTCAAGACATTTTATGGTTTTTAGGTCTTTTTTCAGGACATTTTTTTATTTTTAGGTTTTTTTTAGTACATTTTTTCGATTAGCAGAACCACATGTGATACCCACTACAGTCGGATGATAAAATAATGCCCCCAGTTAGGTCCACGACTAGCCAAGTTTGAAGAATGTGGAAAGGACATGCTTGGGGTGATAGATGGATGGTATGCAAGACTTGATGTCAACTGTTGTTAGCCATGAAAGCAATGGCAGGGCTTGTGATGGGATGTCAAGATGGTGTAAGAAAAGTGGGTGTTTATTATGGAATAAGGTAGATAGAGTGATAGTAGATGGTAGAGCAAAGACCGGCTACTCATGGCACTTGTTTGCTAGGTTTTCACTATGGTACTTATCCAAAGCACCTTTTTTTTTGGTGTCACCAGGACACTTGTTTGCCAAGTTTTCAACAAGTTGACAATTTTTTATATTTTTCCATTTTTTTCTATTTTTATGGTTTTCGGCTAGACTTTTTGATGCTATGCATAGAACTTTCGAAGATGTAGACTATTGATAGGCTCTATCAGTTGTTCACTGTCTGGATTGGCTAGTTGATATGCTCCAAAACCAAGAGAGGACGTGATGACATAAGGATCCAACCAATTTGGCTGGAACTTGCCAGGTTTTTCTCTGTCAGACTGATTCTTAGGATTTTGCATTAGGAACAAGTTGCCAATATCAAATTTTTGCTCCATGACTCTTTTTTTATAACTGCAACAGAGATGATTCTAATATGCTTGTAAATGATTCAAATCATTATGTCATCTTTCATCTAACATTTCCAACTCATGTAGTCATGATTTTCTATACTCTTCATCATCAATTAGGGCCTTCATGGAGACTTGCAAGGATGGAAATTCAACCTCAATGGGCAGGATGGCTTTGGCTTTGAATACTAAGGAAATGGAGTGGATCCAGTGGGTGTGCGGATGCTGGTGTGGTAAGCCCATAGAGCAGGGTTAAGTTGGATGTGTCAATCATGACTAGTGTCATTGACTATCTTTTTAAGAATTTTAATGATGGTTTTATTGGATGCCTTAGCTTGACTATTTCCTTGTGGGTAGTATGGTGTGGAGAAATGATGTTGGATGTGAAAGTGTTCACATAACTCACGGACATCCTGGTTTTTGAAAGGATGCCTGCTGTCTGTGATAATGGACTGCGGTACACCATACCAACATATGATATAGTTGAGGATAAATTTGGAAATTGTTTGCCAATTATGTATGTAAGGGGGATGGCTTTGATCCACTTAGTGAAATACTCAGTGGTGATAATGAATTTGTGGCCATCAAAAGAGGTAGGATGAATTTTTCCCATGAGGTCAAGTCCCCATTACGTGAAAGGCCAAGGAGAAGTAATTGGCTGAAGTTTTTGTGTTGGTGCATGAATCAAACCACTATGTATCTGGCATTGGCAACATGTCCTAAAAAATTCAAGTGCATCCTTTTCTATTTTCAGCCAATAATACCCAAGTCTCGTTATCTTCTTGGCTAAAGTAGGACCACTCAAATGAGATCCGCATATACCCTCATGTACCTCGTGTAAGGTTGTTTGTGCTTCATCAGTGTTGAGACATTGAAGAAGGGTATTGTCAAAGCTACGACAGTATAGGGTGTCGTTGATAATGGTATATCGGTTGGATTTATAGATAAAGGACTTTCGTTAGTTGTTGGATAGGTTTGGGGGAGGGTTTGGGACTTGAGATAGTCATGGATGTCTTGATACCATGGAGAATTGGGACCAACAAGCTCGCAAACCATCTCTAATTCTGGAATGTCATATGCAGGAACCAAAAGTTGTTCTACCAAGAATTCAAACTGAGGCACGTTGCTTGGAATGTTTAGGAAAGAGCCAATTATAGCCATTGCATCTGTTGCCTTATTTTGTGCCCTTGGAACTTGCTCAATAGTCAGCATATGGAAATATGTCTAGAAGCTATCAACCATTCATTTGTAAGGCATTAATTTCTCATCCTTGGTGTCATATTCATCATTGACCTGGTCGATGACCAACTAAGAATCTCCATAAACATGAAGTGTTTTTATTTTCCATTTTATAGCCATTCTGAGTCCTATAACAAGTGCCTCATATTCTGCCACATTATTTGTACATGGAAAAGTGATACAAAATGACTTAGGTATGGAATCCTCTTGTGGTGTGATAAACAATATTCTCGCTCCCGGGCCATGACTAGTATGAGACCCATCAAAGTATAGTTGCCAATGTGATTTAGATTCTGCATGGAATATGGACTCATCAGAAAAGTTTTCCACCAATGGGTGATCGCATTATATAGGTGCATCAGCCAATTGATCTGCTATCACTTGTCCCTTTATAGCCTTTCATTCCACATACTGAATGTAATACTCACTCAAGATCATGACCCAATGTTGCACAACTTAGGAGATATTTCAGGGGATCAATTTTTGCTACTAGTTGTGTCTTGTGATTCAACATGTAGTTCCTTAGCTTCTGGGAAACAAACACAACCGCTAAACAGGCACATTCAATTGACGTATAGTTTAGCTTGTATCTCACTAATGTCTAACAGATGTAGTATATTGCCCTTTCCTTCTCGTCATGATAATTTTGCACCAGTACTACCCCCAGTGCTAAAGTTGTTGCAAGAATGTAAAAGATCAAAGGTTTTCCTTTGATTAGCAGCATTAGAAAAGGTGGTGACAATAGATAGTCCTTTATTTGTTGAAAGGCCTCTTGACATCTATCTATCCACACAAAGGTGATGCCCTTGCACAGGAGATACTGAAATGGTTGACACTTGTTAGCCAGCTATGTTGTGAAATGTCGAATAGATTGTAACCTTCCTTGTAATGTCCTGAGTTCACTTATCCCTTTTGAAGGAGGCATGTCTAATATTGCTTTCACTTTAGCAAGATCAACTTCAATGCCTCTGTAGGAAACTATGTACCCCAAAATTTTCCTCAATGTCATGCCAAAGACACATTTCTTGGGATTCAAGTGGACCTCGTATTCTTCCATTCTCTTGAATATTTTGTCTAACACACTCAAATGATTCTTTCGTGTCAAATATTTTTCCAAAAGGTCATCCACATAATCTTCCATTATCTTGTGTATCATGTCATGGAATATTGTTGCCATAGCTCTCTGATGTGTTGCACCTACATTCTTGAGACCAAAAGGCATGACGCTCCAACATTATGTACCCCGAGGGCATGTGAATGCCATTTTGTGCTGATCTTTAGGGGACATACAAATTTGATTATAACCCGAGAAACTGTCCATGAGGGACAACATCTCATATCCTATTGTAAGGTCGACAATAATGTTTATGTTTGGTAATAGAAAGTCATCCTTTGGACACACTTTATTCAAGTCCTAGAAATCTGTGCAGATGTGGATCTGACCATTTGGCTTTGCAACTGGTACAAGATTTGATATCCATTCAACATAATCTATTGACCATGATATGAATCCCACATCTAGCAATTTCTTGAGTTCCGCTTTGACTAATAGGGCAATTTGAGGATGCATTTTTTGCAGCTTCTATTTTACTAGCTTGGTATCTGGAAGTAATGGCAGATGGTGCAAGACTAGTTTTGGATCCAACCCAGGCATATCGACATAGGACCATGCAAAGTTAATCTTACGCTCTAAAAATAATTTGTGGAATTCAAGTTTCTCTTCCTCTGTCAAAGATGTCGCAAAGAGGACAATTTTGGGATCTTATGTTGTGAATATGTTGACTTCCATGGTGTCCTTTATGAGCATTGCTAATTTTTCTTTAGTTATGGGGAGAAAGTCCAGTCCTCCATCCTTGGGCTCCTCAAAGAGGTTTTCACCCACAGATATGTCCTTTATTTTTACTTTTCTATCGTCAAAAGGTTCCTTGTAGTTTTCACCTAAAGACATGTCATTTTTTATTTTATTTTTATTTTTCATTTTGCGACTAGAGGATAGAGCAGTCTCCCAGAAGTAAGTCGCACAATCTAGGTCAATAGAAAATCCAACCTTATGGTCTCTAGTTGGTATGCCCTCACGTAGTCTCATGAATTCTGCTATGGCCTCATCATTTTGAAATATGTCCATGACTGGCGGGCCTTGTCGGTCCCAATCAATTAGTTGTGGGTAGACTAAAGAAATACCATCATCAACATTGGTGAATGGTGGGGAGGACATGGAGAGCATGCAAATAGATTTAGAGAGGTTAAAAATTAAATTGACATCATTCAGCTCCCATTCGGATTCAATCCAGTATTCTCCTTCACTTGATTCATACTCATTGTAAAAATAAGGGACAAATGGATAGGCATTAGGGTTGGTAGTGTCATTTGGTCAATCAAATGAATCCATATGAGGGTCATTATTGTCATATGGTTGGAAAGATACGTCGAGGTTATAGCCAATAGGATTGGAAGATGATTCAGAATTGTCATTGTTCCTTGGGCCAACGAGTCTATCCTAGTCTTCTCCTTTCCTTGGGATTTTAGGATTGTCATAATTATATGCTAGATCAATTTTAAACATTTTCCAAAATATTTCTTTGAAAGTAAGTTCTCTAGGTTCAAGGAACAAATAATCAAGGCAACAGTCACTTAGGGATCGTTGGGAGCCAAATTCCCATTCATGGGAGTAAATTTCGGTAAGGGATTCCTCAATAGTCTTGACACTTTCAGAAGCATTCACGCTCTCACTCGAAGGTACATTGGTACGTTGATCATCATTTTTTGGTAGACCATACGCTAACCCAAGATTCTTTGGCTATTGAGAAGGCATTATTAGTTCACGCATTCCAATTTTATTTCTACCAAGGCCACTAGTTCCATTGTAGCCTTTTCCATATATCTGGACTGGTAATGGGGATCGATCCTCTAGGTCTTTGTAAATCCAAGTTGATATATCCTTAATGTCTTCTTTGCTCATTTCACCCCATTTTATAAAAATGTGTGATGGAGGAACTTTGAAATTTTTCTTAGGTTCCATTTTGAAACAAGGTCGACCATACTCCTTAGGAGACTTGGGTATTTTGGTGATGCAATAGGTCGTGTTTAATTTATACTCTCCACATCCTTGGTCCTAGATCTTGACATTAGGATCATCCTTTGGGATGGAGGGAGATGGTGTGGTGAAAGATGTGGAATGAGTGGATGTGGACGATGAGGCGAGTGTGGACGGGTCGATGTACTTGGAAGAAGAGGAGCTTGAGGCTTCTTGCTTAATGGGCACTTGATGGTCTAAAACTCCCCTTAGATTAGTGTAGTACTGAAAGGGATCGAGGTCTCCATATATGGTGATTTTTGTGTCGTAAAATGGAAAATTCAGGCATTGGTGGTAGGTGGATGGAACAACTTTGAGGGCATGAATCCAAGGTTGGCCAAGCGAGATGTTATAAGGTAATTCAAGATCCAGGACTTGACATGTCATGTCTACAATGACTGGCCCAACTCTGATAGGAAGAGTGATAACACCTCAAGAGGAACGTTCTTCATCATCATACGCCTTTATAATAATGCTCTTTGTGGCGTCTAAGCAAGCATTAGAAAAGCCTAGAGCCTTAACCAATTTTAAGGAGCATATGTTCAGTCTCGCTCCACCATCTACTAAAACTCGTTTGACTTTATGCTTATGGATAAAGACTTCAATGTGTAATGTTTCATTATGATTGGACTTGGTGATGAATAATCTTGGTCTGAAAATGTGACATGATGAGGTGTAGTAAGGTATCCCACCATGGCTTCAAACTAGTTGACATCAATGTCTTGAGGGATGGAAGACTCTTGTAAGGTTTTGTCCAATATGGCCTTATGCATGGGAGAAATGTGTACCAACTCAAGTATATAAATTTGAGCAGGTGTTTTTCCTAGTTGTTCAATGAGGTTAAACTATCCCTTAGGTTGTGGTGGTTTAGTGGATGGGCCAGATTGTGACTGCTTGACAGATGGACCAACGATCATGATCTTTGGTTACCCAAGGGGATGAGGACTAGCTATGGTGACTTTTCCACTTTGGGTAGTGGCATTACACTCAGGTGCTCTTTTGACAGTGATGGTATTGACATATTCATCATCAGTTCGGACGTGGTTGATAATGGTTCCACCCGAATAGTCAAATGTAGTATGAGTATAGTTGGCATGATTATTATTAGTCTTATGACCTGAAATAGAGGGATTATTAGAACCATGGTCTTGCAGTGGGTTCTTGTGAATAGTATGGTCTATGTTTAATGCAAATTGTGGTCCACCCAATTCAATTGTTCAATTTTCAATGAGGTCTTGTACAATATTTCTTAGTTGTCGACAAGAGGTCTTATGCCCTTTAGCTCGGTGGTAATCACAAAAGTCGTTATCATCCCACCATGATGGTTTAAATTGTCTTAGGTCATATGGCTTAGGGTCCTCTAGTGTGCTGAGATGTTTTGAAGGAGCTTCTTAAGCACGTCTTCAATTGGTTCACCCAAGGCAGTGTATGTACGTCTTTTTGGGAATTGCCTTGTCTGACGGGGTTGTCCTTGACTTTGACTATTTTGACTATTTTGGTTATTTTGAATGACATTGGCAGGAGGTTTAGGTGTGTTCATTGATATATTTTGTGGTTGAGCTCCTTTAAGGGTAAGCACTAGAGCCGTTGTATTTTCCATTTTAGCGTCCACAATGCCATCATTGGTAATGTGTTTATTCTTGACCCAATATTTATTTTTCTTAGGAGGTGGGTTTGTGTTTGTGTTTTTAGGGCCATATTTTAGTTCTCCTTTAGCAATAAGGGCCTTCTCAAGTTGGACACCCTTTTTGACTAGTTCTGTGAAGGTTGCGCAGTAGTGAACTTGCAAGCCATATTTCAATGGTCCTAGAAGTGTTTGGACAAACATGTCAAATTTTTCTTTCTAAGGTATGTTAATATGGCAACGACTTGCTAAACTTCTCCATCATTGGAAGAATGGAATAAAGGTCTCACTAGTGTCTTCTTGTGTGAGTGTGCATAAGCTAGTGATGGAGACATCTGTGTCAATTTTATAAGCATAGTTTTCCACAAATCTGTTTGCAAGTTTGTCCCATGATTTTATTCCCTTTTCCAAAGTGGAAAACCATTCAAGTGCGGGGCTTGCAAGACTCTTAGGAAAGAGTCTCATCAAGTATGTATGTTCATAGGAAATATCCACACAATTGATTGTGAATTCCCAAATATGTTCAATGGGGTTTGTCTTGCCTTTTTATTTGGTGAAGTTTGGTGCTACGTACCCAAGAGGGAATGGTGACATGTATAGACTTGTGTCAAAAGGATATGGGCATAAGTCATATGATGTGTGTGAATTTTTATGCGACATTTGCATAGTCTCTATTTTTTTTGCAAGTTTGCCACTTGAGCTATCAAAGTGTCAATTATGGGATTGTTTGTTACATCACACATGGGAGTGATGTGTATCCCATGGGTCCCCATTTGTTGGGATGAGGTGTTCTAATTTTTTTGTGGACTCTGTTGATGTGACATGTATGATGTGTTTTGATTTGAATGTTGTTGGTATTTTAAGTTTTGGTTAGGGACATGTTGATGAGTGTGGATGTGTGTGGATGTGTGATGCATATCTAGGAATATGTCCTCCCACCATATTAGTCGATATTTCTGGGATATGTTGGCCTTGACTGTTTCGGTGTCCAAATGAAGTCATATGCTCTATATTCTAATTTCCTTTCCCCAATTAGTGAAATTTTCCATGGGGAATGTTGGTGTTTTTCCCTTGGGAAGTACTGGTATTAAGTTGTGATGAAGTGTTGGCATTTGGTTGTGGTCCTCAAATGAAAATACGTCATTTACTTCCCCTAAAGGGATTGAATGAAGACCTAATGAAAGAATTTAATGATGATGCTCCCATGGCACTAGATGAAGCTCCAAATAGGGGGTTTGAAGAACTTTCCCCCTTTGATGAGGATCCAAAGCTAGCTCCAATTGATTGTGAGGATGTTGTTGACATCGTTGGGATTGATTGTGACATGGCTTGTGACATAGTTGGTGCCCCTTCAATGGATGTTGCATTGATTGAGTTGGAAGTATTTTGATTAGATGTAGCATTAGAGATAGCATTAATAGTGCTTGTGGAAATTTGTGAGGTGGCACAAACAAAGGTATTGTTTGCATTATTTTGGGGTTGACCGGTGTTAGTATTGTTTGCATTGTTGGCATTGTGATTAGGTGAGGCTGGCCTTAGAGTGTTAATGTCAAAGCCACATGGCTATTTAGTCCCTTGGTCTAAGAGCATAGCTAGATATCTTTATGGGTCATGTAGGACTAAATCTTCCACAAAGGATGCCATGTCAGGATTTTGTGCGGTGGCTTCTAGATCTTCCATAAACACATGTCCATGTTCATCTCTATGCATAAATGATTCAAAGGGGTTGTGTGACGAAGATGGCATGTTCATGTCACTGAAAGGATTGATAAAGGATATGTTTTGCTTTATGTTTTGACTCATGTCATTGGAAACTGTATAAATGTTGTTGTCTTGTCCAAAATTAGCCATTTGTCTTCTTTTTCTTTGAAGCCTAGTCTAAACCATATAAGGAATTGCTCAAATTAGGAAGAGGAATGAAAACTATGTTTTGGATTTTTGAAAATAAGGGATGAAAATGCAATATTGACTAAAGGGAATGATAAATGCCAAAGGACAATGAGGACTATTTTTCTTGTTTTGGAATTTTAGGAATAAGGTATGCAAAATGAGGACTAAGATGACTTTGAAAGTTTCTAAGGTATGCAAATGAAAAGTTCTAAGTAATGATAGACTTTTGAAAAATGTTTACTTAAACACCCTAAGCTTGATCTATGTCTCAATTTGGGTCACCAAAGGACTTGCTAATGTGACTAAAGGACAAGATGACAAGATGACAAAGTGAGGTTTCCTAACTAGACTTTTGAGTTGGAAAGTCTCACAAAAGGACAATGACCAAAAGAAATTAAGTTGACTAAGTCCAATGACCACTTACTCTTGAAGGAAATGATTTTGCAAAGTATGGTAATGTTTCCTAATCCAAAATCTACAAATGAAATGAGGACCTAAGGACTAGTTTATGATTGGAAATGAAGATAATGGCCTTCTAAAGATGTAACTAAAGATTTTGCAAGTTTGGACCTATGGGTAAATGCAAGCTAAAGATGCCAATGATGGAAGATTTGAGAAATTTTCTTTCTGGTTTTTTATAGAGGTTGTTGGAAAAAGATGTTTTATATTAGTTTGGACTTGATCTCGGGTTTTAGACTGCAAGTGTTTTAGTTTTTTCTAGGAAAATGCATTGTTTTTAGTTTTGAATGTGTTTCAATTTGGCAAATACCTCACAGTTTTAGCAAATGTGGTTCTATAGATAGCAGATGCGACTCAAGAAAGCAATTGCGGTGTTCTATAGGTCAAATGCGGTGCACCACAGGAACATGCATCATTAGAAATAAAAAATGCAGCTTATTAGAGAAAATGCATCACATAAATGGAAAATGCAGTGCAGAATAGCAAATGTGTTGCGGCAGATGCATTGCAGGAAGAATAGGTCAACTTTGTTCATAATTTTTGGCAAATTTTTGAATTGTTTCAAGTTGAATGTTTTCTTCCAAGTCTGTGAAATGATGTTTTTTTGTTTGAATGTTTTAGAAAACACTTGTCAAACACAATATCTTGTTTGAACATGCACAAAGAAGACAAGTACAACCCTAGGTTAGGCAAGGACCATATTTGCTAAATTCTAAGTGGGTTTCCTCAACCGCACTTATTCTTAGCAGATGAATCCAGAAGCTTGGCTACACTGGCTCCCCTCCTCGACACTCACTTCCTTGGGTCAACCAAGCTTCCAACCCCCATAAATCTCCCATGGCGGGTTGATCACCTCTACTAAGAACTATGAGAATGTGGATGCCTTCACAACGACCGTTGTGCTAGAAAATATAATGGATTTTGACAACTTCACAAAAAAATTAGTCTGAGACCCCCATTCAAGTGGCCACACATGGGGAAAGATTAGCTCCAATAAGGAGGAACTCTAGCCTGAAGAGGTTACGCTCAACAAGGTTTTGGGGAGTTCACTTGTCTGTGTGACACATCCACACTCATAATCCTAGGCTTTTTGGTAGGATTCACATTTATATACCTATCAGGGGTAGCTCAGCCAAAGCGCTTTGTTTCCGGTTTGAGTCACCTTGGCGTGAGTACTTTTTCCCACCAAGGAAGGCCCAAGTCCTAGAGTCAATAATTGTTTCTCTTGCACCTAGGATCGCACAAGTGTGCAAGGGGAGAGTATACTTCGATTATTGAATTGGGGTGACACATAAAATAGATGTGTCTAGTTTTCTAATCACCTAGTTTTCACAAGGTGAGAGCATAATCACCTACCACCTTCAAGCACAATCAAGAAAAGTTCTTTAACCACCTAATTAAATCTAAGTGAGAAAAGTAAATGTTTTTTTTAGAGCACCAATGGAAGTGTTTTCTAATCTAAAACAAACACAAGAGGTTTCAAAATAACATACTTGGACATTCGAACCTACAAAAACACTTGTTAGTAGTCTAAAAAGATGTCTTGGACCCACAAAAATTCAATGCCACATTCTGCAGCAGTAGATTAGTATCCAAAAAAACCCCTAGACTACTAAATTGAAATAAGAAATTTGGAAAATTTTGGAAACAACCAAGAGCAAAAATTTACCAAACGAATGCGTCACAGTAGAGCGAATACGTCATTCTACATAGAAAATGCGGCTCAGATCTGTATGCTGGAATATGACAGGAGAATGCGTCGATATGTAGAGCGAATGTGTCGTGGTCTTCAAATGTGTCGTTCTAGAGAGCTAATTTTTTGGATTTGAGAAAATGCAGCTTTCTTTCAGTCAAATGTGTCTCAGGTTGGCGGATGCATCAGAAAAATGTGAATGCGGTGTTCTATACCTGTACCTACAAAAAAAAAATTGTACAAACAAAAAAAAATGCTTTATTTTGGCATCGGGTTCACTAATGTAACTATGGGAAATATCTAAGTTATCAGGTTAGTGCATAAACAAACAAAACCCAAAGTAAATAATGAAGTACAAAGGAGGAAAACATGAAAACAAAGAGAGATATCACCTTAAGTCCTCAACCTCCATGATTGACCTCCATTACACCTTCTCTATTTGCTGCAATATGTAGTTTTCCCTCATATTTTTTGTGAGCAATCTATGACTATGCCAAGACCAAAGCAAAATGTTGAAGGATTTAATATGAAATGCAGTACTATGCAACTATGCAACTAGTAAGCAAAGGCTAAAGTATGCCTAAAGTATGCCAAAATGCCAAGAGATGTGAAGTAAGCCAAATGCCAAGAACTTGTGAGATGAAGTATGCCTAAGACAAGATTGCATGAGATAAGATGACATGAAATTGCAAGAGCATGAGATGTCAAAATGAGACCAAAATTTCCATTTTATAGAAAATGCAATTTTGGATGAATGGCCAAGATTGAAATTTGACAAATGCCCTAGAATCAATGGACAGGATTGAATGTGACAACCCAGAATTAGGGTTAGGGCAACATTAGGGTAAATTTGAAATGAATGGACAAGATTTTCCTTCTAGAAGATCAAATCGAGGGACAAGATGACATGTGACAAGGAGATGAGGATGGCACAGAAAAAGAGAGAGATGGAAAATCAAATAATATTAGAAATTATTTGATTTATTAGAAGAAAGTTTTCAATTTGAATTAAAAATTAATTTAATTCAAAAGAGTGGGGTCATGTGATAGTAAATAATCAATTTGAATTATTTACTAAAAGAGGGAAAATTAGAAAATGGGACCATTTTAAATAATTTTATTTAGAATGGGGAAAAAGCCAAGGTGGACAATAATTAAATAACTTAAAATTTTATTTAATTATGAGAAGACTTTAGAAGTTAATGAGATATTTAAATAAATAAATAAAATTCATTTATTTAAATAATCAGGAAGAAATAATGGACCAAGATAATTAAATAAATTAAGGAATTTATTTAATTATGGAGAGACATTAAAGTATTAGTGACGTATTTAAATAAATAAATATAATTGAAAGTGGACCAAGGGGCATAATTAAATACTTCAATTATGCTAGGAAGAAATATGGCGACAATAGAGTTGGCAAGCCTAGGTCATTTTTATGTGTCTATAGCAAGGAAAAGAACATAAAGTCTACAAGTTGGAGAAGGCTTTATATGGCCTCAATCAAGCACCACAAACATGGTATGCTAGGATTGATGGATCTATTTTCAGAAGAATGGATTTCAAAGAAGAGTGAACCTACCCTTTACTACAAACAAGAAGGTAATGATATTCTTATTGTAAGTTTGTATGTTGATGATTTGTTGTATATGGGTAGAAATTCTAAGATGAATGAATGACATGAAAGATTTAGGTCTCTTGAAGTATTTTCTTGGAATGGAGGTTTATCAAAGTGAGAATGAAATTTTCATTTTTCAAGAAAAGTATGCCAAAGATATGTTGAATAAATTTGATATGGTTGATTGTAAACAAATCTCCACTTCAGTTGCTCATGGAGTTGTGTTGTGTACAAATCATGGTGCTAAAATAGTTGATGAGACAACTTATAGGAGTATTGTTGGAATTTTGACATTTCTAACTCACACAAGACCTGATATTGCTTATTCAATTTCACTTGTTTCAAGGTACATGAAAGAGCCATCTAAAATACATATGAAGGAAGCCAAGATAATTTTGAGGTATGTGGGAGGCACTTTATATTTTGGTATTCATTACTACACTTCTAAAAGGTTCAATCTTGTTGGTTTTCATGATTTTGAAATTGGGGAGGTAGTTTGGATGACTGAAATTCTACATCTGGTAATTGCTTATCTTTTGGTTCTAGTTTGATTACTTGGAGCTCAAAGAAGCAAAGTATTGTTTCCCTTTCTTCTATGGAAACAGAGTATGTTGCAGTCACCTCAGCAGGTACACAAGCATTATGGCTCAGAAAACTTCTTGAAGAAATTAGAGAGATACAAGTTCAGCTTATAGTGATTTTTTGTGATAACATTAGTGCCATCAAATTGGCCAAAAATCTAGTCCATCATAGCAGGACAAAACATTTTGATTTAAAGGATCATTTTATCTGAGATTTGGTGCAGAAGGTAGTAGAATTAAAGTACATCAACACTAAAGAATAGTTAGCCGATATCTTCACAAAGGTAGTTGCAAAGGATCAATTTTTGGCACTCAGAGATCAAATCGTGAGCCCTCTCAGCATCAAGGGGGAGTATGTTGAATATTTGATGCATGGAACTTTCCACCACGTACAACTACACTTCTCCTTGCATGTGCAGATTTATAATTTTAGTCTTTTAGTTAATTACTCTTAGTTAAGATTTGATGTGGAAGATAAGATTGGCACAGACAAAGAGGTGAGAGGAAATTAAATAATAAAGATATTATTTAATTATAAAAGACATGTGACATGTTGACTTTTGAATTAAATAATAATTTAATTCAAAAGTGGATGAAAATGAAAAATTAGTAAATAGTTAAATAAATAAAATTTATTTAATTATAGAAGAAGATGATAATGAATAATTAAATAATTAGAACAATTATTTAATTATAGTAGAAAAATGACAATAATTAAATAAATAAGCATTTATTTAATTATAGAAAGGGGCTAATTAGTGATGTAATTAAATAAATAAAAAAATATTTAATTAATCAAGGGAAGAATAAAGGAAAAAATGAATTAATTAAATAATTAAAATTATTTAATTATGCAAATAGAAGGAGAAATTGATATGAAAAGGTGGGTTCATAGGCGAAGGACAATTTTTCGTGTCTACAGTATTATATGTTTGTGAATGAGACTAGCAGTGCCAACTGAAGTTAGGATCCCTGAGCATTGGTAGTGTAGCTCAAAGGGAGGTGTGAGGAAACCAAGTGTTTAACACCTTAACCAACAATGGATTGGTGAAAGAAGGTTAGAGCTCATGGTTAGAGCATCCCAATGGAAAATTGGTATTTCGTAGGTTCGATCCATAAAATTTGAAGATTGTAGTAGTTGAACATCATGAAAGAAATTCATAGTTGAGATTAAGGGCGAGTGTTGAAAATATAATCTCACCTACTCCAACTAAACCTGTCTTCTCAATATAAGCCTCCGTAGTAGCATTGAAGACAAATTAAGAAGGATCTTGAAATAAGATTTGAAAATATTTGTAATGATATCACATTAATTCCTCTACAGGTCACAAATTTTATGGGTGCTAAATAATATATTATTTTATGTTGAGTCCTCTATCCTTCGTATATGTTGAACTCTCTATATATTGGTTGAAGTATGTTTTGGTAAGCACTCTTTTAGGAGTCCATCTTTGCAGAGCTTTAAGGTCTTAGAAGGTGATGTTTGTCATGGAGTAGTAGCTCCAAGAGTTGGAAGAATCAATGTAATGCAAGTATGGTTGAATGAGTAGCAACTCAAAAGTTGTGATAACTGTAAAAAGTTTGTGGTGGTGTCTGTCTATGTAAGGATTCAAAAGTTATAACAACATGAAAGAGTTGAAGCTCAAACTATTTCATTTTGATCAATAGAAAATTTATGTTATGTTTGTTTTTTCTCCCCTTTTCAAATCCATTAGATTTTAGATTTTATAGTTCTTGAGAAGTTGTCCAAATAAAGTAGAAGGTAGAGAAACAAGCTACAGTTTTTGAAAGAGTAATTTCATTCAAAGGAAGAGAACTAGAGATCGTGAGAGGAGTTGCAGTTGATAAGGAAAATAGTTGAAGAATTCTTTGCAAACCTATCCATCAGTCAAACAAGGTGTCAAAACAATCCATCACAAGAAAGGAATTCGTTGTTAGTTAAAAAGGATCGATGTTTTTTTTTCATAAGTCAAACACAACCAAGGAAATGCCACAGATCTTAGTCTAGGAATTGCTAAAAGGAGATGCCAATCATAGATGACATAGATATCGATGTAGAAGCCAACTGGAGAATTTTTGTTTGAAGAAAAAAGAGTCATTTTATTGTAGGAGATTCTATGATATATATCCAGCCACCATGCATAAATGAGATTATTGTTTTGTTTTTGCACACATTAACTAGGAAATGGAAGCTGCTAAAGGAAAGATGTGAGAGACACCAGTAAAAGCTAGAAGATGTTGTTTGCAAGGAATTTCCATTACAAGCCAAGAGATCTAGATTTTATTTGAGCCAAAAAAGTTCATTAAGGAGATGTGGGATAAGGGATAGTTTATCAACCGCCCAAGTCTGTATCACTGTAAACATGCAAGGATCTATCACAGCATAAAGGTTTGTTGCTGCCAAAGAAAACAATCGAGTGTTTAAAGGATCAGAGTTTATTGTTTGTAGTGCTCTTTGAATTTGTCAGGCATATTTCTAAATGGTAGTTTTTGAAGGCATACAAGTTGTGTAAAGAAGATCACAAGGAAAATCTAAGAGTGCTAGAAAAGGAGATCATTGTTGTCAAAGCTCCATTGTCAATGCAAAGGAAGTGAAGTATGCATAGTTTTAATAGTCTATTCGATGCCAAAGAAAAGAGGAAAAGAAATTGAAATGTAAGATAGTGTTTCAAAATTGAGAAGAAAATTCATAGTCCAAAAGGAGCTGCACCTTGTAGGAAGTCATAACCATCAACAGGAAGTTTGAACAAGCCGACAAGGAGACAATGTAGTTTCCAAGGTAGAGGAGCAGTTACCAAGAAGTTTGAATCCATTGAAGTGAATAAAAGGTCGTAGCCCAGAGAAATGAAGGTGCAACTGAATAAGGGATTTGTATATTGAAGCTAGAAGAACATCACCATCAAGAGAAAGGAGAAGTTCACAATTCAAAGAGATTAGATCACATAAACAAAAAAAAGATATAGTCGTAGTTGTTGCATGATCAAGTTACCGAAGTGATAGGAAATCGTGAAAGGAAGAGTGAAGGAACATGAAGCTGTTAAAAGACTCTCGCAATAGTTGGAGAGAGTTGGAAGGAATAAGATCCAGAGATCTTTGAAGGTATCATCCAAGAAAATATTGATAGTTTGTAGACTTCATATGTGGTAGAAATTAAGGGGGAGTGTTGGAGTAGTAATTTTTCCCATCCCAATGTAATGATCACAATATTAAATGAGAGACATAATGTAGTGTTCTAGAATAATGTCAAGATAAGGATGAAAGATGAAAAAAAAAAATATTGTCCAAGTCGGCCTATGATCCAATATGATCTAGAAAGATCCTAGTAATGATCAAAGTCCTTTATAAATAATGAAGTTGTAATTGATTTGAATCAGACAATAGAATTTGTGTGTAGTAGCACATTTGGAGTTATATATTATCTCCTCTCCCCACCTACAATATATCTTTGTATAAATCCATCTTCAATTCATAAAATAACATGTAAAGCATTTACCTTTCAATTTAGTATCAAAATGTAAACTGTTTCTATGCTTGTGACCTATGATGAGGAGTTTAGATGGCAATATATTCACAAAAACACGTGCATGATTATCGTTGTGCCTTTTGCACAATGTTTGCAATGAAATTCTAGCAAAGGTGATTGACTATTGTGAGTATCATGTGCATTCCTACACCAGCCAAGCTTGCATTGCTCCTATACTTGGGAGTATGAATATTGTTTGCAACATGATAAATTTGCATTCTAGAGAAGGCATCATTGAATTCAAATGATGTATGTGTAGAGGTATTTTCAAGGTGAAGTGACCTACGAAGGCATGCATGGGAGAATACTAAACAAATTTTGTGTTATCTTAGATGGTCGTGAGCCTCATCTGACGTGTTGTAACTTGTGCATTGCAAGAAGATTAGTTTTCATTGTGTTGAGGAGATCGCCTAACTCGATAATAAGCAATAAAGAAGTAAAGTTCCATCATCCAACTTGTAAAGTTGTTGAACATGAGGAGAGGAAGCATAGCAGTTGTAGATACAGAGATAGAGTGTGAATTTTCCTAGTGTTGGATGCTTTGTACAGTTAAGGTGTGCTCTATCAGACAATTGGCACAATCATATTTGAAACATTATTATTATAAGGTTAATTTGGTCACAATGTTTCTTACCTAACTATTTTTTTGAGATGGAGATCTTTTAGACAAATATTTTGGATTTAATTTTCATACTTGGAATGAATAAAAAATTATAAGGAATAGTAAATTTGAAGGAAAAACCACCTACAGATGCAAATAAGTTACTAGATTGGAAAATAGAGATGATATAGCCAAGGCTATTATTGGTCTTGCTCCTTCCAACTCTTAATTACAGCATATAGATTTAGACAAATCATAGAAAAAATTTGGGATAATCTAAATAAATTGTTTGGAGTGAAAGGAGTTAATGTAAATTTTTCCCTAAAACTTCAACTATTTAGATTCAAAAAGGAAGATAGAATCACTATGTCAAATCACATTAGTAATTTGAGGTCTCTCATTAGGCAAATAGAAAAATTCAAGGCTCTAGTAGATGATGACGATTTTAAAGCTATTATGTTAAACAATTTACTTTCAAAATACTACAATGTAATTATTTTTACACTCAATCAAATAACTTCTCAAACCTTAGAAGATAAGTATTTTAGCCTTTTTAGCAAAATAAAAGAGAACGAATGCAAAAGATACAAAATTTGATTCTCAATAGGACAATGCATTATCTTCATGAAGCAATAATAAAAGGTCAAGTACAAACTATAGACACCTGAATTTGACCACCCCCATATGGTCAAATACATCCCTTTCTATTCCTCTGTCCCACATCCTTCATCCACATTAATTAAATAATTTATTATTTAATTAATATTGCCCTTATTCTAATCTCCCTAGGGTATTTAATAAATCAATTAAGTACCTTATCCCCTTTTCCTCTCTAAATTAAATAAATACACCAATTTATTTAATTTAGTTAGTTTTCCTTTATGAATTTAAATCAATTTTTTAAATTCATTTTTTCTCTCTTTGACACATCCTCCATAATCTCCCACTTGCCTCTAATTCTTCATTAACCTGCCTAATCCCATGTTTGCACAACCTTAATCACATGATTAGGTCAACCTAATCCCCATGCCATTTATGGCATATCCCTAAGTCAACCTTATTAAATACTTTTTCCTTTTGGAGAAGGAAACCCCTTCCCCATGTGAATTTTAATTCACATTAAATCCCCCAATGCATGTTGTAGACACGTCAAATTAGCATTATGCATATTCATCCGCTCATTGAATTGATCAAACGCAACAAATCCATTCATTAGGTAAATCAGGTCAATCCAAGGGTTTAATCAAATAATATCATTTCATCTCTCATAAATCATTTCAACCTTCATCTTGCATCATCTATTTAATTAAATAAATTAGGACTTTATTTAAATCAAATCCTAAATCATATTCAATCATTTTCTAATTCAAATAAATCAATTATCAAAGTCTTAAAGGTCAACTCATCTAATCAGCATTAAATCAGCATAATCATCTATTTAATCTAACCCTGATTAAATATTAATCCCATCCCACTTGCATTCTCTAGATATCTCCACTTGCACAATAAATAAATTTTATTGATTTATTAAAACACTCATTTTCCCTCAACATGACAAGTCAAACATGGCATTTATTGTTGTTTTTCTTGTCCCCCTCTTAGAATTTATTGCAAATTTGAATTCAAATTCTCCCTCTCATGGGAACTCTTCCCAAATCTTGCACAACCATTGACCACTCATCACTTGAAAAGTGTCCTCCTATCATTGGCAGAATCTTTAGTCCCACATTGGTCCCTCTTCAACACTTAACATTTGAAAATCTTTAAATACAAGCTTCATCTTTGAGCAAATCCTCCAAAACTTTTATGCAAGGTTACTCTCTTAATTTGAGAGCTCATCTTGCTCATCACTCCACCATCTTCATAGCACTTTTATGTTAAGCTTTGATCAAGGATTGGGAAAGGGTCACTAGCACATGTGACACCAATCCACTATGGAATAAAGTTTTGATCATGTTTGTGTATGCTTGCAATCAATTATTCTTATTCTATTTAGTTTTGCATATTCTAACATGGTTAAGTATTTCATAGGGATATTAAATTTAATGTGTTTGAAATGACTAAAGCATGATGTTATTATGTTAAGATTTCTAACCATTTGCAGATTTGATGTCCACAAAATGGTGCTAGAAGGTGGGCTGGATCGATTAGTGCAAAGTTTTTGTTTCTGTTCAAATAAACTCCAAGCATTGTGCAACCGGTCAAATCTTTGTTTTTGTTCATAGATAAAGCATAGGCAGATGTTAATGTATTGGTTTAGTGCGTGTTCATTGTTCTTTGTGTTATTTACATCAATCTT
This sequence comes from Sequoia sempervirens, assembly GCA_007258455.2. Classification (NCBI taxonomy): domain Eukaryota; kingdom Viridiplantae; phylum Streptophyta; class Pinopsida; order Cupressales; family Cupressaceae; genus Sequoia; species Sequoia sempervirens. The sequence goes on from VDFB02129858.1 coordinate 25,306, forward strand.
TGCATTGGGTAGGAAAGAAAAGTATTTGTCTTTGTGCAAATAAACTCAAAGCTTTGTGCCTTTTCAATCTGTATCTTTGGATGGATTTTCTGTTTTACATATAGGATTCCCTGTTTTAACTACCTCCACATGTACCACATCCCTTCCACGTGGTTCTGTGGTGACTTGTTCAAAATTGGGTCCCGCACTCTTCTCCACATCTGGTTGTTTCTCATCTGACAGAGCAATAGGAGTGATAGATGATTGTGGCAGAAGTTCACAATTTTCATCATTTTCTTCTTTAGTGTCTTTTACATTGTCTTCAGACACATTAAATGATAATTCACCACTGACAGGATGCTTTTCTTCCATTTCAATTTTTTGTCCACTTGTCTCGATCAATAATTCAGGTTCACATGAGTCAATGTCTTGGTTCCGGTTAGCTGCTACTCCAGAATCTACAGATCCATAAATCTTATTCATGTCTACATTTATGTCAACCGTGCATAATCCATTTGCTGTGTTGACAACCACATCAGTTACAAGTTCATAGGTACGCCTCAAAGAAAACACAATTCACAGGTCTCTCTATAGACTGTCGAGCTGGCCTTGTGACGTCGCTTCTCAAGGTTGAATCTCACCTTACACAAAATCTACGTCTCAGGTGATAATTCTGATCTGTATTGATACACCTTTCACCATGCATATTATAATTTCCAGTCATAATTATCGAGCTCACCCCTCACTGTGCCCGAAGCATACGGTGTTAAATAGTTGAATGTTCAAACTAACATGCAAATATAGACAAAAAAAAATGGTGGTTGTATTAATATTGATTGCAATTAGAGTTGACTCGTTGTTTTGCAAGAATTTCTACTGCTTGAGCTGATTCACGCTAAAACCATGAATGAATTATTTGTGGAGCCCACAGAGGATGTAACTTTCTTTGAATTTTGCTATCTTTATCTTTCTTTCTGAGGATATAAGTTTCTTTACTGTAGCTGCGCGCAAACTTGGAACTTTTAGGGGCCCTTTTATCATCTCCAGTTCCATCGATCACCTCATTGTGCTTTTTGGGAATGGAAATATCTGCTTTATCAAAATTAGAAGTTGTCTTTGCAAACAGCTTGTCCAAAATTGACTCAAATTTTTCTTTACTGTTTGTGGTTGCAGATGTATATTGGGCATCGCTACTTCCAATACAAGTCAATTGAAATGACAAGGGCGGCCATGCATGGAATCTCTGTGCTTGTGATTTGATAGTATTTGGGCGCATCCCGATTTAACAGTGTTGAAGGAAGCGACAGTATCCCTGGTTTGCTTATTGAAAGAGTTGAAGATTGTTTCATTAATTCAAAGAGTTCAAGAGCATCCTTGCAGAAAAGCCATTTTGTGCATAACCTGCAACCATGGCATTCCATGAAATAATAGTTCTTTTAGGCATTTGGTCGAACGGCTCCATTTTCCTTTTGTAGACTCCCACATTTTGAATACATGTCTGCCAAAGCACGTGAAACTATAACATCTGACAAAAACCCACTATCGACTATGCCTTAACAGATGTCTATACCCTGTTCTAAAGCTCCCATTTTGGCACCGGCTGAAATGATGCTGGAAAATGTTGCGGAGGTTGGCTTTAATTCTACCAACTGCATTTGCTTATAAACCTCAATGGCCTTTTCAACAAGCCCACTCCACGCATAGCCTGCAACCATGGCATTCCATGAAATAACATCTGGTCAAGGAATTTTGTATATCTCTGTTAGGCAGACTGTCCAACAGATCACGCGCCTGGTCTATGCTTCCATATTTTATTAGACAATAGTTCGCACACCTTGTCTATGCTTCCAGATTTTGTCTAACATTTCACATTTGCATCAATAGTTTTTATGCTCCTTTTATGCAGATGTTGCGCAAAGAGTGCTTATGATTTAAACTTGCAATATGTTAATGTTTTCTGACTCTTCTATCTTCGCATTGATGATATTAGACCACTTCAGATTTTAGGCGCAATTTATGCTATGTTTTCAAATTTTGAAATAGAATCTGTCACAACAACTTTCTGCGTGTGAGTTAAATGCATGGTTAATACACAGTTGTCATCGTCTGTTGCCCATCCTTGAATGCTGTCAAGTCATTGTTTAAATATACCTATTGTGATCCAATGAAGAGATACTATTACTATTTTACAGTAGTCATTCAGAAAAGGAAAATGCTTTTCATTTATCTTGTCGGCCAGTATTGAGAATGCTTTTCTATCTTGCAGATATTGTCATGCCTAAACAATAGTTTTTTTCAACACATTAAATGGATGCAGGTAGGTGATCAGTTTTAAATTGATTAGTTGTTGATCCTCATGGATATTATTTTCCTCCTAAATAATAGCTTTCAAACAAGCCAATTATTTCAATCCAAATGGTTAACTTTTTGCATCATCATTGTGTAAATTTTCATTTGGCATTGTGTGTTGATTAACTTCTAATGCTCCAACCATTATTGTCTCTCGCAGATACTTGGCATGACAAGCATAAATTTTCTTGGTGTGATAATGTTGAATGCTTTATTATCTCCTCACATATAATATTTCTTATTTGTGATAATTTTGTACTATTTGCAGGAAGGAAGGAGAGATTTCGTTTACATAGAGAACTCACAAAAAATGAAGCAAAATCTTTGGAAAATTCTTGAGTTGAAAGTGGGCTTTGAATTGGAACTTGAAAGAGAATTTTTTAATGCTTGTCATAATAGCTTAGAGCTCCCATTTCTCACCTTAATTTTTTGTTTTAGACAAACTAAATCACTGATTTGATCTTTTCAAAGTTGGATTAAAACTGAACATTAGAAACTTACTAGCTTTTTGATTTTGAGCTAAAATTGAACAAATCAAGTTTCACACTTCATTTTGGTGCTTAAAACGAACTCACAATTGCTTTGAAGGCTATAAAACGAACAAGTGTTTGAATTGTGTGATCTTGTCTTTTGAGTGCGTATCCTCTCCCCTTGCGCTTCGTGTGATCTAGGGTTCAAGAGAAACACTCAAAATACATTTTATTGCTTTGAAACACTTCAATTTGGGCTTAAAAATTGAACATCTTGTGCAAGTGTGAGTAGGGGCATTTTTGCGTACATTCTCTTTCTTTGTGCCATCAAAGATTGATCGAGTTACGGATTGTGTTTTTGCTCACTTTTGTTTATCTTAGAGGGCCTGCCTTGGCAGGAGGAAAAAGTACTCACCCAAGGGGCGAGCTCAACGATAACACTCTAGAAATAAGAATGGCTGCAGTAGGGATATAAATGAGGATTTTAGTTCGCGCCATAATCACACAGGTTGGCTTCGACAAGATGGATCCGAAAGGGGACTCTTGTCGTATGGGTCAATCTCCACGAACGGAAAGTCCTTACTAGAACCCATGTACTAGAATTTTCCAAAATCCTTAATCTATTTGTTGGTGCAAGAGCGGTCGTGCAGCGAAGCCCACCCCACCTCTTCACGGTCTTCAAGTAGAGATGGAAAGCATGCCATGGGAGTTTCATGGGTGTTGATGCTTGGTTGCCCTGTATAAGTGAGTGTCATGGAGGGGAGCCAGTGGGGTCAAGCATCTAACCATCTGCTAGAGATAAGCGTAGCTGGACTTGTCCAAGTGGGAATCCAACAAATATTGTCTTACACATCCATAGGGCTTGTAATTATTCTTTGTTTGAAAGCACGGTGTTGTATTCAAAAACATTTTGCAAACAAACATTCAACATGATTCTCAAAATTTCAAACCCTTTTGAAGACAAATATCATTGACTCAATCCATATGTTACTGCTTTCCCTAGGGATTCACATCCTTAGAGGTTCCTAAGCATTGGATTATACCTCAATTTGTCTTCTTGAGTAAACAATAAGAAAACCCTTGCCTTAAGTTCATTGAATTTCCACATAAAATATCTTGTGGGGTTTAAAGAAATTAAGACATTGGACATCTTAGTTTGAAACCATAATCAAGTGGTTGTTTTGGTAAAAAAAAAAAAAAAAGAACTCATTAAGCAAAGATAAGAAATTGGACCCCACACATGTGCTTGATATCTTTTGGTCATATTGGTCTTTTGATTGCTCTTAGAGAAAAGTGTGTTCTTCAATACCTTGGCCTAGTAAACAAAGTCTCTCTAAGTTTCTAAAGATCAAAATCAAACACTTCATCCATCCAAACATTTATCAAAATTCATCCATCCAAACAACTTTAGAGCTTTGGAAACATCATTACCTAGACTTGGGTACATCCCTAAAATCACTTGTTTAGCTAGGTGTGTTTGGATGAATCCTTCCACGCACACTTAGTTAAATTATCAACCATCCTTTGAACAAGTTCATCCTAAGATCACATCCAACATCTTAGGGTTTACAAGTTCATCATCCAAATCAACCAATCGAAATCAAAATCCCTAAGTCTAGCATTGATACAAAGTCCCTAAACGTTCAACACTCATATCATTCACCTTTCATCCTTCATCTCGTCATTGATCCTAAGAACCTTAGAGGTCACTTTCATAACAAGGTCAAAACACAAGGAGAACATGGAATACAAACTTGATCCCTACGTCTTGAGTAATCCAAATCAATTGAATCTTGAAAGCCTTACAATTCTGATTGATTATCAAAACTCACACTTATACAATCCATACATGGGACCATTACCTTCGAAAAATGTCAATAGAACAACAAGTGTGAGTATGCCCAATCTGAATTTTGGAACACATCTCCCCATGATAGATTTAAATCAAAGTCCAAACCTACAATTCTATCAATCGAACAATCAATCCATGAGCCTTCAAATGAACAACATCATCCCATCAAATCCCTACAAGCCAAATGAGAATTTACCAAGCACAAGTATTCCAAACATGAGCAATGGTCAATTTCAACCCATCATCATGAATCAGAATGTTGTCCAAAATCAAACACAACTACACATCCCAAATCCACTTAAACAAAAGCCAAATCAAGGGAGTCAAATTCAAAATCAAGATCAAATTTCACTTGAGCAACTTGCTTCACATGCCAAACTAATTGAACTATTGGGCAAAGAGATATCTTCACTCCAAAATCAATACAATCTTCCATTGGTTAATTCATGTCATCAAAGCATTGAGTTGTGTCCGCAACCACAACAATATCTCCAAGGTTAAGAAGTTAGATATCAAGGTCAACCACATCAACAAATCCAACCCCCACGTGTCGAAGATCAATCACCACATCTCCAAAATCAATCACCACAAGGTCAACTTAAAGTACAAATCTCACAAAGAAACAAGCGACAATACACACCACTTGGGAGACCAATCGAATCAGTCTTGCAACAATTGGTACAAGAAAATCTCATCAAGCTCCCCATCTATGGGAACTATCAAGAACCCCTAGTTAAACCACCAGGGTATAATGAGGAGCACCATTGTGATTATCACAAAACAAAGGGACACACAACATTAACTTGTATTCGACTAAAAATTCTCATCCAAGACTTGATTGATCAAAAGATAATTGCTATTGGGGACAATGATAGAATTGTCAA
>VDFB02129859.1:0-16351 GCA_007258455.2 Sequoia sempervirens
TTATATATATATATATATATATATATCGTAATTCGATATGTACATATATATATATATAAAAATTGCCAGGGAATAATAATATAATATTATTGATATCCACATATATCATTGGTTGTGGATATATATATACATGTATATACGTTTGTATATTTTCCTCTATGTGCACGTATATGTATGTATACCATATCGATGCATTCGTATGAGTATATCCATTTACCATCATACGTTTGTATCGATATGAATACACATATGGATACGTGCATATATTATATACATGTATATATGCCCACCTCCTAACCAATTATGTTACCATCATAAGGATCATAATAACATGAACAGTTACATAGATAAACACCATTTATACATGCATACAGAAGTAGACAAAACTCCTAATGCCAACATACAAGCCTATGAGTGACTTACCTATAATTTCAAACAAATTGACTTAGCTTACTCAATCTAAGGGACATGTGTGTATGCTCAGATGGTTCACATTACTGTTTACCCGACCAAGCTCCTCTCTCGAGTGATATTTCTCCTCTGCCTGGAGGAATGGTCCACATACCTACATACCATGACACGATAACGGGAGTTATATGTTCACAACAAAACAGTATACATGAAACATCTCAAAAGTTAGAATAAACATTATTCAATAACTTGCATGCAACATTCATCAAGGACAACATCAATAGAAGTAACAATTAAATGAAACAATCATTAAATGGAACACATTCATATTGATAACAAGAACAGCATGTTTTATTCATCTCAATGATTCAATCATTACAATCATTTTCCCTATGCAGTAGTAGCTATACAATTGGGGTGTAACACAAAGGCTACAATTATAGAAGAACTGAATAGAAGAAAGAGGACATGGATGAAACAAAACAAATTATGGATGAGCAAGTGGGATATCATTTAATGTCCCTTACTTGGAGTATGCTTAAATTTGCCTTAAGAGACACTTACACAACATAAAATTGTCAAATAACATTCCATAGTAAATTATATAATAAACATTAAACTTAAGAATAATTGAACTATTAACATTTATGAAATAATGGAAAACAACTTAGACTTGAATCCAATCTATAGACTATTTTCAATAACCAATCATGGTAGAGATGGGAGAGAAATGCATGATAGGGTGCTATAAAAACTGTTCATCACAAGTAAGCCCAAGGGCGGGAGCATACCCCACTTGGCCCCAAGTGGACAGAACATCCCACCAAGACAATCCCATCCAACTTAGGGTTGGCATACTTACAATGTGAGAACCTATACATTATTCATCCCAATTAAGCCCAAGGACAGGATCATAACCCCCTTGGCTCCAAGTAGCCAGAACTACTCTAATTAAAACTCTGTTGGGAGCTGCAAGTGTTAAAAACCACATCTGGTGCCTCAAAAACAAAGTCGCCTTTTATTAAAATAATGTACAGGCCACCAGACTTAACCATTTCTTTGATTTGCCATTTCGTGCTTCAATCTGCCGCTGCTAGTAAATGATGACTCCCGTCGACTGGATGTTGGATCCATCGCGTAGCTAGAAGAATTTCGCAAACAATGACTATATGCAGAGTGTCTGAAAGTGAATTTAAGGCCCTCAAATGCAAGGGCGCCCCTGGCCTGCATAGGCACAATTACCATCTTGAGAATGATTTTGCAAATTGCAACTTTCAACTAAACGTTGTACTTTGACACTTGACACTGGGAGCTAGATTGCTCCGACGCACGCCGTTGATCCCATCGCGAAGCTGGAACAACTTGGAAGAGATGTTCCTAGAAGTGACGAAGCAAGAAAACTACTTCTAAGACCTCCAATAGAAGGGCGCCTTTTCCAAGGGAGTATGTAAATTCCATACTTAGCCATTTTTCTGCTTGTTTTCATTCTTCAGTAATCTCCGATGATTCTTCACTCACAGAGCCATTTTCCTACTTGTTTTCATTCTTCAGTAATCTTCGATGATTCTTCACTCACGGGCATTTGACAAACCCTGAGGGCTGATGGTTGGACTCACTGAATAGCTAGGAGGATTCTACATAGGTCTCGTGAAGACAGCGGCTGCTAAAAACCTCATCTAGCTAGCCAAAAGGCTAGGCGCCCCTGGCCTATAGAGGTACAGTTTGATATTTCTACTTTTATTTTCCATTTGTTTTAAGTGCTCATTGGAACCACCACCACGGTCACTCAACACATCTAATGATCTTGCGAACGGATGCATCGCAGAGCTGGGCTGAATCAAAAAAGATCCCCCGGAAATAGAATCTGCAAATTCATTCATCTGACATGTCTAATTCAAGGGCGCCCCTGGGCTACAGGGGCGCAGAAACTGCAAATTTAACTATCTTTGTGATGTGTAAACTCTCTGTCGTGTCTGCTTCCGACTTCAATTGTCAGAGTTTCACAACTCGAATAGACTCACTTGATAGCTTGTCGGAAAATTGACTGAAAACCGAAGAGAATGAATGTATCTACGACCAAAAACAACTGAATCTGAGCCTCCAAATTGAAGGGCACCCCTGGCCTACAAGGGCGCAGATTTGTTTTGGACTTGATGTTTTCCTCCATTTCGCACTCTGCAAACACCATGTTGGCTGTTGAGTTGACCACGTAGAAGCATTACTGCTGTTGACGCATGTGTGTGACTGTATTTTACCATTTTCACATGTACGGACACTATAAAGTTGATTTGCACGTTGATTGCGCAAGCGTCTCCCACGTTACAAAGTTAAGTATTTCCAGAGTTAGAATATTTTTCCAATTTTTGCCATTTGAAAATCCCCTCCACCGTGAAGCATCTTTTTCAGCATCTTTCATCATAGAATGTTTTGTTTTGAGTTTCAGGCTTAGATTTTGACACCTGGTACTGACCAATTGCCATTGACAACCTCAAAGGTCATAACTTTTCTCCTGAAAAAGTGAAAACTACCCACCAGGCTTAAACTGACTTTTAACTAAAATTGACTTCACCACTGTGACCATGATGTGAAATAAGCCAATCAAAATTAATTTCAGCCAATTCCAACAAGTTTCAATTTATAGGGTTTTGCTTGAAACCATAATTTTCAATTTTTTCAAATTTTGCCAATATCTTCCCGACATCAAATTGACTAAAAGCCCATACTTGATTTGCCCAAAAACTATGTTTTGACATCATTTAACAAGGTTTAGACTCTTTTAAGCAAAATGCCTTAATGAAGCAAAAAAATTGGTTTGGGTACAACAATATATATATATATATAAACTCACTTCCCAAATATATTTCTGCAATTGATATTTAATCCAATAGATTTATAATTTCCAATTCTTATTCCTTGTTTCCAATTTGTTGTTCTTTTCCCAGCTTTTCCATTGATGCCTCACCAAATGAATTGATCTTCCTTATTTATCTCATACCTTTCATTTCTTGGGGGCTACACCCCTTTGTTATTACTACCCTTTTGGAAGGGTCACAACCATTCCTTAATCGCTGGTTTGAATCCTTAACAAATTTTAATTCAAATATCTTTTATCAAAAGGGGTCGCTGCCTTTTGAATCTTAACCTAAACGCTGCCTTGATCATTGCCTTTTGTTATTAATCACTTCCTTATACCACTTCAATCACTGTTGTTATTAATTCTCTTCTATTTCAAATTTGTCGCTACCTTCTATAAATGTTCTTATATTGATTGATGTGCTTTTATTTAATGACTAAACAGTTGCCATACTGCTTTGTTGGCATTTAAATTCGCACCTCTGGAATGTGAATTTGAAACAAATAGCTATGCACAGTAAAACTGCTCTTCAAATTAGGAGCGGAAGCTCCCTCTTGCTGATGGTGTTGAAAGAAAGTAAACTAAGTTGCCTATCTTTTTGATCAGCTAGAGCACGAGGTTTATTAAACACAAACGCCGCAGCTGAGATTTTTTGATTTAAGAACTTCAACTATGACTAACTTAGGCTAAAGATGTTTCTAACTTTTCAAGTAATACGCAGAGCAAGAGAACTTAGAAATGAACAAGGTTGATTCTCTGACAAAGTGCTTCAATAAACTCTTTCCCAATGAACATCTACACACTTCAATGTAAGCTGAAATTAATATCACAAAAGCATAACACAAATAACGGAAATCTGAGACGTTATACCAAGGCAAAGGAGGCTCATGATTTTATTTCTCAAACTTCTGGAACAAAAATAACTAAACACATGCCTGGAACAAGAGCTTGCAGCTAAAGAGGCTTGCAAAACTTGTTCTTACACAATAGGAACAGCAATTACAATAACTACTTGTTGGCTAAAAGAGACTCAACAATTCGCTATCATAAAACAATTGAACACTTGAATAACAAATAGAAGGCACTTAGGCTTAGCGTTTTGTTATCACTAGCATGGTTAAAGAAAACTAATGAGCAAAGGCTCTTATTTATAGGCAAGCAGAGGAGTAGGGAACCCTAAAATCTCCTTGCTTTCACAATCTAGGGCTTGCTTAGCAAGCAAGCTTTATTTCTAAATCTAGAAAGAAGATAACATCTAACACCTAAGAAAACAGAAAAAGCGGGAAAAGCCAACTATTACATTTATCTTCTTTCTCTTCTCAAAGAATGGATAAGAATCGCTCCAAGAATAGAAGAAAGAGGAAAACTTCTAGAAGAAATCAGCTTTAGATCTCAATCACATCCCACTAAAAGCAGGAAAGCGTGTCCCGGTTGATTGCATCTATCCATCAATATAGCCAAAGTTAGCGTTTTCAAGATATCTTCTCCTTTGCAATTGATCTTAGGAAATCTTCGACCTCATTGGCCGCTTTTTCAAATCTTGCTGACATCATGGCAAGGTGATTCATTCTGCCACCGACTGTATTGCTGCTATCACAGCTGCGAACAACACTCTGAAATTGAGTTTGCACTTCATCTAGCCCGACATAAGAACCATCTTCAAGACTGCACCGAGAAGGAATCTCTGTGACAAACTCATTGATGAAAAGAAGAGCTTGGATCACCCTTTGTCTGTAGGCAATAAACTCCTCGAATATCCTCTCGTAAGTTTTAACTTTGAAGACATGACGCTCTCTCCAAGAAAGGATCTGCCACTTGCTGTTCTTTTGAGACCGCTGAACCATAGGTTGTATCTAAATCAGCAATGATGATTTCATGCCTTGGTTTAACCTCAGCCACTGATTGTTCAAACCCTTGGATACCTTGACATAGCTCATGAGCATTTTCTCTTAACTGAAACATCCATGCCAAGATCTCCTTTCCTTTGACAATGAAACTCTCGATCCACTCTTGAGTTTCCTTCCCACAAATGACCAGCTACCTCAACTGATGATGATCAGCTGGTGTATCTAAAACCTGGGGCAGCAATTGAGTAGCCTGTGAAGAACCATGGACAAGGTTAGAAATATAAAGCCTAAGTTGTTGTATTTCTGCCTTGAGGGCTGCTTTGTCTTCCCCATCCTTGAGCACTCTTTCTTGAAGGTTTTTAGACACAACTCTGAACAAACTGGCATCCGTATGTCTAGTATTTCTACCAAGGTTAGCCTTGACCATCACGAAGTCATCCATATTCACCTCATCCATGTTCTTATCTATGGGAGGTATGGCAGTCTCCATAAGCATCTCACCATCAAGATTCCTATCAAAGTGAACTTGCTTCTTTGCTTTCTTCTTAGGAGATTCCTAATAGATGTTGTTAAGATCATCAAAATCTACCTGATATGAAGGTCTTCTTCTCTCCCTTCCCAAGGAGCTCTCAAGCCAAGACACGGTAGTATCTTTACTAACTTCCTTGGGAGGTATAATTGCAATTTCTTCATCTTCTTCAATATCCAAGTCAATGTGAATCAGTGAAGACTCTGCCAAAGGTACAGAAACATGTGTTAAAGGCGGGTCCTCTACTTCTTTCTGAGGTACGGGCTTGTCAGGAGGAGCTTCTGTTACAACTGTAGGTTGCTCCTGTATGACTATGCCTGAGAAGTCTAACCTTCTTACATTTTTATTTGATCTACTACCTTTGACGCCTTCTTGAGACTAACTTATGCCTTTCCCTTTCGACTATGCTCTGGAAGAAGAGGGAAGTGTCCTTGCGGCTCTGCTACCGGAATGGAGTTTTTCCTCTTAAGGATTAGGAAAACCTTGCTATGCTCAAGGACTTGTCTTGTCCTATCTTCAACTGAGAGGGACTCTTTATTAGCCCAATTGACCTAAGGAAGGGGTTGATCTTCAATTCACTTCTGAGCATACATCGGGAGAAGCACATCTTCATCATCATCTGATAACCCTTCAATGTCTTTTGATAAGCAATCTTTCATCTGGTGAAGAGTGAGCCTGCTGTAACTACGCCTCCGCACCTCGAACTCATCTATGCAATTGGCCCAAAAGTCTTCGAGAGTGGGTAAGTGAGCATAGTTTTTCTCAAGTCGGCTAGCATAGACACCATGAGGGTCATAAGATCGTCTCTCGTTGTAAGGCTTGAGACCAAGTTTATCTAACTCATCCCCCATGGCCTTAGCACCTGTTGTTGTTCTGCATGTATAAATTCCCAACCCCAATGGAAAACCGAGGGCTGGTTTCTTTATGTTCCCCAAGACTGTGTGGACCTCACGTGCCTGCCTTAAGAACTCCATGAAGACGACCTCGTCTGATGGGTACCTTGGTAACATGAGTGGAGCACTTGAAAAGCCATAGACTTTGAGATAGGTGAAAGTAGGAAATTGTATGAACCAATTTGCCCACTCCGCCATCGCTGCCCTGGCAGTGGAAGAGATACGGACATTCAATTCATTGTCCAGGTCCTGCACTATGTACATCAAGAAAGCCTCATTCACCCTCTTGTAGTGATGCAGAGACTTCGTGAATTCCAACTGAGGGTAATAGTTTGTAATGTCCCCATTTTCATGAGCATTGGAGTTTAGAGGAATTAGCCTATTTCTGATTCTCGTAGGCTAATGGAGCTTGATAAGAGGGTCGTTTGGCAGATACCCAGTTGATTGGTTGGCTTGATTCGTGATTCAGTCTACATATGGAGGTGTTCTAATGATTCCTTGATATGTTTCTATTTTTAGAAACCTCATGTTATGAAGTAATGTTATGTTTGCACTTTATATTTATGAATAATTATATTATAAAGTGCAAAATAATAAATAATAAAATAAAAGAAAATAATATTCCTTCTAGAGGTGACTTAGGAGGAGAGAGTTCTAGGAAGGTGACCTATTGAGGAAAAAGAATAAATAGGCATTGAGGGCTCGCTTATATCGAGATTTATTTGTTGTTGATGTTGATGTTTGTTGTTGATGTGCATTGTGGAGCCTAGGGTTTCTGCAGGAGTCACAATTGGCCATTGAGAACGAAAACTCTCAATTGGTAAGCAATTTTGAGGGTGTGAAATATCACTTGAATTATTGCAGTTGGGAGAAAGTTACTTCAGACTTTCTATTTGAGCTTCATTGTAAAAACTTAGTGGCCTTTGGCCAAGTTTTTGTATGGTTTGATTTGAAGCATTGCTGGAGACAATTTGTAATCGAAGTCTTCATTCTTTGGAGGTCGATTTGCATTGTGCATACTCAGATTTAGATATCAGTCCATCTAGATTCTCATGGCAGTGTATTGAGTCCAACGATTTCATTCATTGAAGCCCTTATGTGCATCGATTCTCTTCTTTCATTGGGGCGCACCATTTGTGGAAGCCTTGTGTTGGTTTGTGGTGATTGGAAGGTGCATTTGGAGGCATTTCGGTGCCCCTGTTATCAGATTACAGTCACGGTTGCTGCAGACAAGGATACCACGTTTTTGTTCATAGAGGTTCCTAGAGCCATCGACTTCATGATCTAAAGGTGGCGCTTGGTTCACAAAGGAGTGGAGATCATTTTAAGTGCTTGTGTTGGCACTTGGAGGCAGCCAATAATTTATTAAAAATTATCTTCTCCAAAACAGGGGCGGCAGCTAGAGAGCCACGATTTGGGCACTTGAGGAGGTTATTTTCTGTGGAGTTGCATTGCAATTCATCTACTCTCTAAGGCGACTTCATATACCAGGTTTTATGTGTATTTTCATAGTTGCATATCACTATAGAGTGCTGTTGTAAATGTCATTCCATATCAGACCTATCATTCATGAATGTAATGCCTAGATACATCATTCATTGTTGTATTTCTCGCTGTCTTAATCAGCAATCCATGGCTTTAGTTGTATTTAATCATGCATGTGATTAGTGTACTGCTGTAGGGGAGTATTGAAGTCAGATTTTAGTATTGCATTTAGTTTTCATTGGCAGCTGTAGGTGCATATTCCTTTACCAGCAATCATCATATTTTGATATCTTTGTAAATGCCAAGAGTCTTGGCTAACTTAGTATGAACATTGTATTGGATACTACTTCTCAATCAAGGAGATACAATTGCTGGTCATTAATAGTTGTCTTTGAGCATTATTATATCATTTATTATCAGCTAGTTAGTTTGCATACCAACTGTTTGTAAAAATACCAGTTGGCTGTAGGTGATCATTTTTCATGATTAGAACTCATATATGCATTCAATATTGCGAAAATAAGTTGCACATTCATGTTAGTCAATTTAGAGTCATTTGTAAACATTCTCATTGATGCTAATTGAAGAAAAGAGTCATTAAAGCAAACTAAAATGTTATATCAGTCATATGACCCTTGTATGTGAAGTGTTTGACAAAATTTCCAAGGCCAAAAATCAAAAGTTTTCAATCCAGTTGTGGCGAGGGGGTCATTACATAGTTATGTAGATATATTTATGCGCTCAGTGATCCACCGATTGTTTCATTCTCACGAGATTGATGTAGTAAAACCCTCATTAGGTGTTTGCCTCTGAATGTAATTCTAATCTTACATTACTCTTGGCAAACTAATCGTAATGCGAGAACATAGAATAAAACAGTAACCAGAAAGATATCATGTTTGAATGCTAGAAACTTTATTCATTTTCAGAAATATCATGTACAATCACAGAGTATCACAATGCTTATCAATATAACCATCGGCACATAACAACTCCCCCTCGACTATCCCAATCCGACTACATATAACGTTAGGTGGTTAAGATAATGGCCCGACACGGTTTCATAACAACATCAATATTAACATTAATCTGAACATGTTTTCCCGAAAGTTCATGACATTATTATTCTTTACTAATCTATAGTTTTATTAACAATTGGCCGACAACGACCAAGGCTGACTACGGCCGATAACAAAGTAAATATCTCACGACTAACGATTAGAATTTTAGGTAAGAAACCATATGGAACTCATGAATTTGGATATATTTTGTTATCTGGCGATGAAAGTACATCGGTCAAGAATTGGTCAATCATAGAACTTCGGTCTTTTTTCATGATATGAGGAATCACATAGAACATCCATGGTTGAAACTTGGTAGCATCTTCTTGTCCAGTGACCCTATTGAGCAAAGTGATTATGATGGCAATCTCATCTCTGAACTCCCCTCGCCCAACGTTCTTAGGAAAAGTCTTATGCTTCTCCTTCATCCACCTTTGAGCAATCTTCTTACTATACTTGTCTTTGTGCATTTCCCACATCCTTTCACATTCACCTTTTGAGATAGTGACACTTTAGGCCAAGGGGAATGGAAAAGCACCTTCTCTCGATCATATCGAGGTTTCAAAGCTGCATATCAACTTTGCCGATCAGCCCGGCTAGATCTCCCTTGTAGCAGTTGAAATGCTTGATGCAAGTGATTCTGTGAACTCAAGGGCTGAAGGCTGATATAGGAATAGACGCTGCTGTGAAGAGTCCAGAGTGTCCTAAGTTTCTGATTGAAGTGTTTCCTGCACTCTCCAAAGCGTGTAGATTAAACACCGGCTTGATGTGATGCAAGTTTGTCTCAGCTATTTTGATATAATCGTGATAGAGAGCTGATTCGGTCTTTAAAACATTGGGAGTGTACTCCATTTCGAAAACCTTGATGAATGACTTTAAACTCTCCTAGGTTCAGACAAGTTTTGAGCAACTTACTATTTTTAGAATGCTGATTTTTCTTCCTCCAACAGACAAATTTTTTGAATTTTTTTTGAGATATGGGTTTTGCTTAGAATTTCGTTGCAAGACAACCCAGATCGTCCGTTTTTGAAAATTTTGAATTTAGACTGAAAAAGCAGCAAACCCTAATTTCTTCAATTTTCATGAAAAAAGCTGGCACTTGGGTTTTGTACAGAATACAATTAGAAATGGACCTAGTTGATCAGATTTGAAAAACACTGATGGCTGATCGAAAAAGCAGCCAACCCTAGAATTTGAAATTTGCTTGAAAAAGCTGTGATATGGGTTTTCTCCAGAAGACTGATTTGAGAGGACCCAGATGATCAAAGATTGAATGCACTGAGGATTTCACTGACATGCAAATAAAAAGCAGCTGCTGCAACTTGATGAATTTCTTGAAAATTTCTTCAGAAGAATGAGAGGATAAGACCCAGATGGTTGAAAATTTGAAAATCTTGGCCTTCTTGAAAAATTTGATCTTCTGGATGAAAAAGCTTAAAAAGGAAGGCTTTATGCTGCTGGTCTGAAAAATTTAATGAAGAATCAGCAGACTTGAGTTCTTGAATCTTGAAATATTACTTCAAATTTGCTGCTCCAACTTTCTCCTTTGAATGCTACCTGCAAAAATAATAAAAATTACATAGAAGAGAGGTGTTAAATAGAGTTAGGGTTGAAATAAGTTTGCTTTCTTTTGCTTTGATTCTGAGAAGATTGTTCTGGAGGCGTCTCTGGCGAAAAACTTCGTTTTGACCTTCAAATTCATGGGAGCCTATTTCCTCTAGGGGTGCCCATTTTGTCCAGTGTTAGCCATTTTCATGATTTTCAAGTTCTTCCTTTTCCCTCTGATCTTCTGATGAAATCTCTGTTCCGGGAGCTTTGCTGATCCAATTGATTGGCTGACAGGTTCATTGGATAGCTTGGATGATTCCGACAAAGTGATCTTGGAGGTTGCATTTGTGAATTCAACCATTTCAGAGCTCAAATGTTTGGGCACCCTTTCTGTCCAGGGGTGCCCATCTTAACCAGACTTAGCCATTTTTAACATTTCTTTCATCAACTCTCTTCTACAGACGATCCTGCTTGATTTGGTGCTCCGGAG
Organism: Sequoia sempervirens; assembly: GCA_007258455.2. Taxonomy (NCBI): domain Eukaryota; kingdom Viridiplantae; phylum Streptophyta; class Pinopsida; order Cupressales; family Cupressaceae; genus Sequoia; species Sequoia sempervirens. The sequence goes on from VDFB02129859.1 coordinate 11,119, forward strand.
CTCGGATTGATTGACGGCTGGGCTCATTACGAAGCCGAGGAGAAATCAAGAGGGGTCCTTTGGGAGTAACTTCATCAAAAAGTTGAATCTGGGCCATCAAAAGCTTGGGCGCCCTTGGCAAGTTGGGGCGCCCAACTTCACTAGAGTTAGCCATTTTCAATAAATTTCACCTTTGCTTTTGACTGACATTTAAGCTCTTGTTTTACCCTTTGTTTCGCCTCCTATATCTGACGACTGCCAACTCTGATTGATGTGCTGATGGTCTCTTTGGAAAGCCTGATCAATCCTGGAGAAGATATGTTGGAGGCTTTATTGGCAGATTCATCTGTTTAGGCCCTCAAAATCAAGGGTGCCTTTCTCCTCTAGGGGCGCCCATTTGCTGATTTTCTTCTCATTTGAACCTTCATTCTATACCTTGAGCTCGATCTGGATTTGCTGGAAATCGGCTAGTCGAATGCCCTGACGAAGATATCTGTTGCGAAGCTGTTTGAATTCCAGAGAGATTGAGCATTTTAGCAAACCCTAACTGCTGGATTTTCCCCTTCAAAAAGCTGGGCGCCCTTCTTCACTAAGGGCGCCTAAAGTTCCCAGACTTAGTCAAATTTTGGTGATTTTCATTCTTTTTTATTCTGACTTTTGTTTGGATCCTCCCTGTTTGATCTCGAATCCCAGACGACTGGATAATCCGATGACTGCACTGTTGGATTCGTTGCAGAGCTGGAAGAAGATTGAGCAACTTTGCTTGGAGGCTTAAACCCTAATTTCAACATTTAATGCCCTAAAAAGATGGGCGCCTATTCTCTCCTGGGGCACCCAAGACAAGCAGTGTCAGAATATTTTTCACAATTTTCACCTTCTTTCCTCGTTCTTCGTGCTTGCTCACCAACTCACCTTCTGCTCAATGCTTGAGTCTTGAATCTGACGCCTGGCAACCGACTGACCTCCATTGATAACCTCAGAGCTCCTGATATGCTTTTGAAAAAACGGAATAGACCCATTAGGGCGAAACTGATCTTTTTGAGATTTTGACTGCACCAACCTGATGAGGAAGTATTTTGAGCCAATCAAAATCAGTTTGAACCCTAATAGACTAACTTTCTATTTTTAGAAAGTTTTGTCAGTATCCGTTTCAAAATAAACCCAGAAAAACCTAGAAAAAGTTACTATTTTTGGAAATTTTCTAAAAATAGCAATTTTCCTAAAAAGTAGTGATGGAAAACTGAGATTTGGGTTTTGTAGATTAGGTCGTTCTGAGCAGACCCAGATTGTTAGATTTTGGAAATTTTACATTTTAACCCCTCATGCAAGACATGCACACCCAAATTTTGACCTTTTTTGATAGATTTAACAAGACTTCTACTCATTTCTTCAAAATGTATAAGTGTAACAAAATTTTTAATTTTGGGGTACAACAGGAAGAAAAATCACCATGCCCATGTAAAAACTTATTCCATTGACTCCTTATAACTGATGCTTCCTCAGCTCGGCCATATATTTTTTTTATTGCAGCCCAAAACCCCTTCATTACCTCTCTTTCCTCATATGGAGCCCTCTTATTGGTCTCTTGTATATTATGCCATTTAGGATTTAAGGCATAGGCAGCACAATGAAGAGGTGTGTTAAGTTTGTTCCATCTTCCATGTAACTTTTCTTCTATCAAAGGATATAGTGAAGAATCTTTTGCATCTATTATTTTCTTAATTCTTTCACACATGGAATCTATTTCTTCATAAAGTTACCCCACATGGCTTGTCTGAATCTGCAAATTTGATCACCTCACATATGGGCTAAATTAAGTCCACAACAAATTTAACATCAGCCCAAAAACAGTCATCAAGGATCATACTTCTCACCTCAACTGCATCATTTGATGTAGATTGCCTCCAAGTTGCCCATGCATCACTAACTATCGTGGAACAGAAAGCACCTCTCACTTCACAAAGACGGTGAAGAAGAATAAAATAAGAAGCAAACCTTGTATCAGCTGGTTTGAGAAGCCCCACTTTGGAAAATTTTCGATAAATAGCTTGTGTTTGGTGATGGTTACATATGAACATTTGAATTTTTCTGCCCTTTTCTATGAGAGCTGAAACCCACTCAAACTTGCGAATATCTTTGAGTGCATTATTCAACGAATGCACACAATATGGTGTCCAAAATATATGCTTGTATTTCTTTTGCACCAACATGCCTACTGCTTTACAAACAAGGGCAACATCTGTAACAATTTGGACTACATGTGATGCCCCTAACTCCTTAATACTGTCACATGGTTAAAAAAAGCTCTGCATTTTTTTCTTGCCTCGAACAATCTAACGCCTTTAAAAAATAAGGCCCTTTGCTGCATGTTACCATGATATTAAGTAGTGGATGGTTTCTAGTATCCGTCTTGTTGTGACCTAATCACACATTGCCCCATTGCAAATGGGGATCCCCCTTTAGTCTTGTCTGGTGTCTTAGTGTTAGAGTTGGTTCTAGCGTTAGCTTCAGTTTCTCTGAGTCTCTTTCGAGGCAGAGGTGGGTCAGCAAGTCCGAGGTTTGGGTTTGAGTCAAAATTTGTCAAGATTTGGAATAGCTGAGTAGGTCAAGTTAGTGCTTGATGGGTCAAATGAAGTTTTTGATGCCACAGGGGTGTTCAAAAGGGCTGTTGGAGTAAAAATGACTATTCTCTGGATGATTTCAGACAACTTGCTTTTTCAGGAAAATGTGCTTTTTTTTGTCGTTTTTCTTTTTTAGAAAGTTTCATTTTTGGCATTTTGGGACCAATAGGGGACTTACTAAATTTAGAAATTTTGCTTTTTTCTATTTTTAGAAAGTGCCAAGGTTAGGGTTTCAAAAGTGTTAAGGCAGGAGAATTCTAAGTTGAAGAAAACCTATAAAGTCCGCCCCAAACAAGAAGAAATCTTCCTCAAGCCATGAAGTTCGCCCATGATGAAAATTTAGTTGAATTCTTGAGAAATCCGGTTAAAAAAAGAAATCCAGTTGGAAGCAAATCAAGCCGAAATCCAATCCAGTTGAGAGGAAAATCCACTTGAAATAAAATCCATCAAAGAGGAAATCCACTAAAGGTCACATGAAATCCAATTGAAGTTTGCCCACCTCGAAGAGTAGAAAGTCCAGTTTGATGAAGTAAAAATTCTAGTTGGGCAAATATGTCTAAGTCAAGAGAAATCCCATTCGAAGTGGATTAAATTTTCTAAGGCAAATGAGTAAAATTGAATTGAAACCTCAAGAAATCCATGTTGAAGTTCTCAAGAAATCCAAAGATACCCCTAAGGTAAGAAATTCATTTGAAATGATTGGAAATTCGGTTGGGGGGCATATTTCCCAAGTGGAGGTCCATAAAATTGCCTAAGGCATGAAGTTTACTTGGGAGAGGGATAAAGAATCCAGTTCAAAATCCAAAAATTCCACATAGGGGTCGACTTTCCTAAGTTCATATGTCTAGCAAGTTAAAACAAGGTTAACTCAAGTGTTTTTGGAAACTTCACAAGCAAGCCAAAGGAAGAGAAAAACAAGGAATGTGCCCAAGAAGAAATTAGGAGGGAGCTTAAGGATAGGCTTTCTTCCTCTTTTTCTAAATAGAGCATCCAATCATGAGATGGGCCGAATTCCTTGAATAAGGAAGGAGTTTTCTTATAAAGAGAAGCACTTGAAGTCTCCTTTTCATTCAACACAAGTCTAAAATTCTTCTCAAGAAGCTGCACCATAACCATGAGAAATTACAAGCAAGTTCATAGGCGCTTCTCTTAATTTTGCAACTTTATCAAGTCACAGAATATTCATGAGTTGCAAAGTTAATCAATCTGAGTTTACAAGCAGAAGAAGTGAAGTACATACACAAATTGCAGGTTTTAGTCAATAAATTCAGGCTTTTACAGGTTCACAAGCTGCAAATTTGGAGAGTATTGAAAGTAGAAATAAGTATTTAAATCTTAAGTTTGCAGACCTGCAGATAAATTCCAGCTTCAGACCTGCAAATTCTAGTCAAAAGATTAAATTTCTTTGAATATTCTTGAAGGGACAAGGGTTGGTAATGAGAATTTATTTTTCCTGTTTGCATTTATTGTAGGCTAAATCCTGATTTTTCTGTTTCTAATCAATCCTTGCAATCAAGTTGAAGTTTTGTAATTCTAAATCAGTTTATTTCACCATTAATACACTCACCTAGCCTTAGGGTTGTAAGCATAACACCTTTATAATTTATGCATGCTTTCTAATTTCAAGCTTCATACAGGTGCCATGCCTACAGCAAAGAATGTGGGAGAGAAGAAAGATTAGAAGTGGAGAATTTGAGACTAATAGAAATTATCTCGCAAATGACAGCCCCACTAAGGCAAGAGAATGAGGCTTTCATTCCACCGTTTGTTGACAGCCTTGAGGCAATGAGAGTTACAAGTCAAGCAATGAGAAGATGGGTCAAAAATACCTCAAAGCAAGTGGAGCAATTCCTGGAGAGGTGCGTTCGAACTTATGATAAATCAGTTATGCTTGTAACTGAAATTCACCAGATGGAAGAGGATTGGGAGGATTTCCAAAAGGTAGAAGACAAGGTGATACCTTACCTAAAGGTATTAAAGGAAATATCTATGCAAGTGTTGGTTCAAGAAGATGCTATTGATGATGGAACTTCTTATGACTTCAATAGATGGTATTGTTCCTTGCTAGCAAAACATACAATATATGATAAGATGAAAGAAGAATGTGTTGGTATGCAAAACTCTCTTGGAAAGATACAGCTCAGGATCCTCACATCGCTTGAAGGATTGACAGGTTTAGGAGGCCAATGATACAAATTGTTTGAACTTGGAAGATTTAAAGGAAAATATGAAAAGTGTTTATTTCAAAGAGATGGAGGCTATTAATGAAAATCAGTTGGATGATATGTTATCTCTCTTGATCTATATGAACAACTTTCAGAGGCAAGAGGGTAAGTGGGAGGACACTTTTGCTCAATGCATTGAAGCCTTGGATGTAATAGGAGTGCAATTGGATACTTTCCCGAGCATATCAATGGAGGAACTCAATTTAGTAATGGCAAGGTTCATTGCATTTGCAGTCAGAGGACAAGCCAAGGGGAATTGTGTTTTGAATTCTAGCTTGTTGATTAGCTTACAAGGTGTCAGTGTTTTCCATGCTCCAAGTGGCTCTTCTTCCTTGCGCCATGTGTCATAGAAGTTTGTTATGCTTTTCTAAGTGAACTTAGTTATGGTTTTTGGGGATAATCTTGGCC
>VDFB02129860.1:0-26505 GCA_007258455.2 Sequoia sempervirens
AGATCGACGAACCAGATTCAAAGTTGAATATCTACAACGGCTAGGCGGCAATAATGGTGACAAAACCCTCATTCGAGCAAGTAGCCCACACAGAGCATGAAATTAATTGGCTCAATTGCTCCAGCGACCACTTTGATTGGCGATTTGATATGCAAAGCGGCGGCACAAACTGCAAAGGTGATTGAAATAAGGACCAGATCAATCATACAAAGATATTGCATTAAATGCATATCTCGTTTAGGGTTTTGCAGGTTGCCAAGTCAAGTAAGTTCATCGGATCTGTAAAGATGGTGTGTGGCTTGATGAATAGGAAGCTTGCTGGAGAAGAAAGCATGTGAGAAAACTGTTGATGTTATTTGAGCAGCGTCTATAGCATTCTTCCAGCGATCTCCTTTGTGATGATAAATTAAATTAGTAGACTTTGTCTATTTAATTTATTGAGTGTTCAAGAGGCACGATTTTTGAAGAGTCATCCTTATTTGTTAAAGCCGACATATGCTATGAAGAGACATCATTAATTACATTTAACAAAGAGTCACGTATGAATGAAGAGATACAATTTGTTATTAGAGGTCGACCTTGAAGAGACGCGATCTTGGAGGCACAATTTTTGTTACAAGGCCGACATGCTTTTGGAAAGACATGTCTCTTCTATTCGTGGTGTATATATATTCAATTAAACATTGTTGTTTTGCATTCAGTTCAATTCATTTCGTTACACTTCAGTATATCATTCTTTGGCGCGAATTCTATTCACATTCTTGGTGCAAATTATATACCTGGCAGATCTTCATCATACTGTCTCTTATATTGTATCAGTTTGATGCACATGATTGGCCTCTATTGTAGAGGAGATTCATTTATTGTTCAATAAATAAGAGATATATTGTTGCTGGGTTTTTTCTCCGTCAAGAGGAGGGTTTTCCCAGGGTATCGGCTGTGCTATTTTGTCTGATTTTGAATTAATTTTCTGTGCACTTATCTGATCACTAAAATCAACATGGTATCAGAGCGGGTTTGAAGAAGATCGTCATTAGATTCGTGCTTTCACAGCATTACTCTATTCTTTGTTGAAGGTTCTTGTCTATCTTTACATCATTCAAGATGGTGAACGGATTGAAGATCGAGGATAGACTCGATGGAGCTTCAAACTATACCTCATGGAGATTCCGAATCATGCTTACATTAGAGGAGAATGATTTGGTTGAATTTGCGGAGACCAAGGTTCCCGAACCTGAAGAGGAAGAAGAGAAGCTGCAATGGAGGAAGAAAGATATCAAAGCAAAGAAGTTGCTAGTTGACTCCGTTAAAGACCACATCGTCCCTATTGTTTCTAAGTTGAAGACTGGGAGGGAGATGTTCAAAACTTTGGAAGAAATGTATGAAATCAACAACACCAGCCGGGCTCTTGCACTGAAGCAACAACTTCATCATGTGAAGATGACAAAAGGAGAGATTGTGATCGCCTACTTCATGAGGATTGCAGAATTGAGGGATCAGCTCTCCACAATTGGCCATATGGTTGAAGATAAAGATTTGACAATGCTTGCACTCAACGGTTTGCCATTATCTTGGGAGTCCTATATTCAAGGAATTAGTGCGAGGTCTAAACTCCCGAAGTTTGATCGTTTGAGGGCCGATTGCATCGAAGAGGAATCAAGGTTGGTGGCTAGAGGTGTTGGCCCAAGTTCTTCTAATCAAGAAATCCATGTTCTTGCAGCCCAAGCTTTGAAGAAGAAAGGAAAAGGTGGAAAGAAGGGTCACTTCAAAAGGAATCGTGATAAAGGAAATGATGATGCTCCCCCTTCCAAGAAGAAGCGAGACTTGTCTAAAATTCAATGCTTTAGGTGTGACAAGTTTGGTCACTTTGCCAAACATTGCCCTGACAGACCTAAGCATCAAGCCTCTGTTGCAGATGTAGAGAATGTTTCTCCTCAGAAGGATGAATATTTGTTTTGCTCAGCCTTGTCAAGCAATGTTGCCACCGACACCAACACATGGTTGATTGACAGTGGTGCTTCTCGTCACATCACCGGGTTCAAGGAGCACTTATCAAGCTTGGTGGAGAAAGACTCTTTGGAACAAGTTATCATTGGAGATGATCCTAGTTACACCGTGAAAGGGATTGGGACCTCTACTCTCCATTTGGATTCAGGCATCACACTTCAGTTGAGCAATGTTCTTTATGTTCCGGGGATCAAGCGCAACCTTATCTCTATTTCAGCTCTAGAAGATAAAGGATATCAAATTGCCTTTTCAAAAGGCAAAGTTCTTGTATGGATGGAGAACTCTAGCTTCAAGGATGCTCAAGTTATTGGAGTTAGACATGAAAGTCTTTACAGGGTTTGCACTCGTCCTCTACAAGCTTTGGTTCATGATACTTCTCTATGTGAGCTTTGGCATCGAAGATTGGCGCATCTACACTTCCGTGCCTTGCCTATTATGGAGAAGATGGTGACAAGTCTACCTAAGTTCGACAAGGAGCATGAAGGCACTTGCAAGGGATGCGCTCTAGGTAAGAATGTAAAAGCCACTTTTCATAGTAGTGAAAATAGATCTAAGAGTATTTTAGATCTCATCCATTTAGATTTATGTGGTCCTATGTCTGTTCCATCTTCAAGTGGATTTTTGTATTATGTACTGTTTATTGATGATCACTCTAGGAAAACTTGGATTTATTTCTTGAGGTCTAAAGAGTCTGAGGAAGTATTAGCTAGATTTAAGGAGTTTAAAGCCTTAGTAGAAAACCTTTCTGGTAAAAGAATTAAGGTCCTTAGATCTGACAATGGTGGTGAATACACCTCTAGCAGTTTTCTAGACTTTTGTACAGATGCAGGGATTAAGAGGGAGTTCTGTGTTCCCTATAATCCTCAGCAGAATGGTGTTGCAGAAAGAAAGAACAGGACAATCATGGAAGCAGCAAAGGCCATGATTCATGATCAAGATTTGCAGACTTTCTTATGGGCAGAAGCCTCCAAGACAGTTGTATATGTGCAGAACAGAAGTCCTCACAAGGTCTTGGAGAATATAACTCCGGAAGAAGCCTTCACAGGGAAGAAACCTGAAGTCAGTCACTTAAGAATCTTTGGATGTCCTATTTATATCCATGTTCTGAAGGAGAAGAGAACTAAGTTGGAGCCTTCTGGCAAGAAGGGCATCTTTGTGGACTACAGCGAGACATCCAAAGCCTACAGAATTTACATTCCAGGACAAAAGTTGATCGAGATCAGTAAGGATGTTACTTTTGAGGAAGACATTGCATTTAGGAGATCCAAGGGCACTCACATGGAGTTCAATAACAAAAAGTCTCCTCTAGATATGGAAGTTGACCATACTCCTGAGATTCAGAGGGAGACTGTTGAACAAAAAGAAGATGTTGATCTGTTGAAGACCCTTGGAGCCCTCTTTGATGGGCCCTCTTGATATTATCCAACATTGGAAAGAAAAGAGGCCCTATTAAGGCTAAGTACTTACATAAGAGGCAAAAGCTTGCGGCTCTAAAGGCACATTCTGAAAAAAGTAAAGGGCCTCATAGGTTCAATGGCTCAATTATGTTGCCTTAGATAGTCAGTTATTGATTGAGCCTTCATATGGTAGAAAGAAGCATCAGGTCATGTCGGAAATTTGGAGATACTGATGGCAAAGGTATCAATCATTTAGAAGATGATGTTTGGGACGGCCTGGGCTTCTGAACCTAAAACAAATGGTGGTATCTTGAAGTAAAATCAAGCATCTTCATTCGAACATTGAAATATAAGGTAAGATTGCGTACCAAGTTTTCTCAAAGAGGAGGTTAGGTCTGCAATGTGTTGCTCATTGCCATTACCTTCTATTAGAACTATAAACACTTCACGTACAGAAGTCTGGGATTATGGATAAGGTACATTGAAGGCGACTTTTCTAATGGCAATTAGAAAGTTTATCAGTAACGATGGTTTTGAAGTTAAACAGGAAAAGTCACGCTTAACGCCGTGCCATGGGAGCTCCTCTGGAGTGCTTGGTACGAAAGGATTGATCGATACCTATCTAGTTTGGGCTTCTTGAAGAATGATGCTGATTCAAATCTCTACTTCAAGGTAATCAATGGTGATGCTTTAATTTTGGTTTTATATGTTGACGATCTGATCCTTACTGGAGAAGATCACCTGATTCTTGAGTGTAAGAAGGAGTTGACTTCGGAATTTGAGATGAAGGACCTTGGGCTCATGCATTACTTCCTTGGATTAGAAGTCTGGCAGAAATCAGATGAGATGATTCTAAGTCAAGGAAAGTACACCATTGATATGCTTAAGAGATTTGGTATGATGGATTACCGTCCATGTCTACACCTATGGAGACTCCAATCCTACATAAATTGAAGGAGGGCTGCGGCTAGTTGGTTGGTGGATCCTACATTATATAGATAGTTGATTGGATCCTTTATGTATCTAGTTAACACTAGACCAGATATGTATTATGATGTGAGTGCACTTAGTTAGTTCATGTGTGAGCCAAGAAAAATACATCTTGTTGCAGCTAAACATATCCTGAGATACTTGCATGGCACAGTTGGATATGGGTTGAGGTATTCTTCAGATGTAGACTTGGAGTTACATGGTTTCTCTGATTCTGATTGGGCAGGTTGTGTCACGGGTCGGAAGAGCACCTCTGGTTGTTGCTTCAGTTTGGGTTCAGCTATGATTTCCTGGTGTAGCGGGGAAGCAATCATCGTAGCTTTAAATGATGAGGCAAAATATATTGCAGCTTGTATGTAAGCAGCTTCGAGGCGGTGTGGCCGTGGCTCCTTAGCGAGTTTGGACAATCAATGGAATACCATCGTCATTATGATAATCGAGTTGCGTGAAGCTTTTCGTGAATCTGTGTTCCGCTTTCAGCGAAACGGCATGTTGAGATCAAAGTACCACTACATCGGGGAAAATAATTAACTGCTTGAAGGGTATCTGGTGAGAAGTCACCGGTAACGATGGCTGACGGCGGAATATTCTCACCAAGCCTCTCGAGGGATAAAGTTTGTATACTTTTCGAGATAAGCTTGTGGTATGGTGGAAAATCGACCTTAGCCCGGAAGAATCTGGGTATCCCGTTTATTTTCTTTGGGTACCGAGAGTGAAATTCCTTAATTTTATAATTTATCTTTTACCATAGTATGGTGGTTGTAATGCATTCATAGTGGAATGCTTATCGTGTTGAGGCGATATCAATATCGTTGAGGTGATATTTATCTTTTACCATAGTATTGTTGTAGCCATTATATGGTAGATATATCGTGTTGAGGCGATATCCAATATCACGTTGAGGTGATATTTATCTTTTACCATAGTATGGTTGTAGCCATTATGGTAGATATTGAGTCGATATCCAATATCACGTTGAGGTGATATTTATCTTTTACCATAGATTGGTTGTAGCCATTATGGTTGATATCGTGTTGAGGCGATATCTAATATCATGTTGAGGTGATATTCTTCTTTTCACATCTGGTTGTAGCCAATGTGATGGACATCATGTTGAGGTGATATGTCTTGTGCAACTGGAAGTATACTCCTTAGTTGAGAGGGAGTGTTGATGTTATTTGAGCAGCGTCTGTAGCATTCTTCCAGTGATCTCCTTTGTGATGATAAATTAAATTAGTAGCCTTTGTCTATTTAATTTATTGAGTGTTCAAGAGGCACGATTTTTGAAGAGTCATCCTTATTTGTTAAAGCCGACATATGTTATGAATAGACATCATTAATTACATTTAACAAAGAGTCACGTATGAATGAAGAGATACAATTTGTTATTGGAGGCCGACCTTGAAGAGACGCGATCTTGGAGGAGGCGCGATTTTTGTTACAAGGCCGACATGCTTTTGGAAAGACATGTCTCTTCTATTCGTGGTGTATATATATTCAATGAAACATTGTTGTTTTGCATTCAGTTCAATTCATTTCGTTACACTTCAGTATATCATTCTTTGGCGCGAATTCTATTCACATTCTTGGTGCAAATTATATACCTGGCAGATCTTCATCATACTGTCTCTTATATTGTATTAGTTTGATGCGCATGATTGGCCTCTATTGTAAAGGAGATCCATTTATTGTTCAATAAATAAGAGATATATTGTTGCTGGGTTTTTTCTCCCTCAAGAGGAGGGTTTTCCCAGGGTATCGGCTGTGTTATTTTGTCTAATTTTGAATTAATTTTCTGTGCACTTATCTGATCACTAAAATCAACAAAAACCCTAGCAAAAGTTTCTAAATTGCTAAAATTAGCAAATGCAGTGAATCTGTAAGGTGTGTGCATGGCTTGAAAGAGAAGCAGGGGGGCTCCTTGATCCCCTTCCTCTCCTCAAAGGATGGTTTGTGCCATGGGCAAGTCTTGCATCCGCTTCCTCTTGCTCTCTAATAAATTTTACTATTCGTCGAGGTGGTAACCCATTACCATCCTTCCTGGAAATGCTTTGATTTCCTGAAGGGGAATGGCACATAAATGGGCTTTCACACGACTGTACGACCTAGTATACCTCACATTACAAAAACTGCATATCCAAACAAATGTTCCTCTTCTTCGAACTTAATCTATCATTTTTAGTCACTATGAAAGAGAAGCAGGGGGCCTCCTTGATCCCCTTCCTCTCCTCAAAGGATGGTTTGTGCCACGAGCAAGTCTTGCATCTACTTCCTCTTGCTCTCTAATAAATTTTGCTATTTGCGAAGGTGGTAACCCATTACATCCTTTCCTAGAAATGCTTTGATTCCTTGAAGGGGAATGGCACATAAATGGGCTTTTAGACGACTATACAAGCTAGTATACCTCACATTACAAAAACTACATATCCAAACAAATGTTCCTCCTCCTCAAACTTGTTTCCATAGAGGTGAATTTGGATCAATTTTGAAGGTAGGTCGAGCAATACTACTAGTACTGGGGTCGAGCAATAGAACTAGTACTAGTTGCCATTATATTCACTACAAAAAATTAAAAAAACAATTATTGAACAATAAATATTAAATTATACTATTTAAAAGAAATTAAAAAAACATTTATTATTTATGATTTAGTTTATTATTAAAAATAAATATAATTGTAATTTATAATATTAATTATTAAGTATTGAATTAATACTACTAGTAACATAAAAATTTCAATTAACTACATGTCTATTATGTTATAATTATATTAATATAATATTTATTATTTAATATTTATATCTATTATTATATTATATTAATTATTAATTTATTAATTTATTAATTAATTAATATATTAATATAAATTGAACTACAAAAGGGGTTGGGGCCCTAGCTCGGTTGGCTAAATCTTTCCTATTGCAAGAGGTTGGTCATGAGGTCTAGTCTCCCCCACCCCCGTGGTACCGGAGGGCGTGTCATGCCAGCGCCGCCGGTCACGTTAAAAAGTTTACCAGGCGCACTGCAATTTATAGGGGGTCGTGCTACCCGATTCCTACAGTCTAACAAATAAAATTAAAAAAAACATATAAATAAATAAAAAATTGAACTACAAAATAATAAAATTAAAAATAGTAATAATTAAAATAATAAATAAAAACTAAAATTAAAAATTGTTTATATTAAGTTATTTAATAAATTATATTATTATGATAATTTATAATAATTGAACAAACAATACATTATAATAACCATTATAAAACAATAATTATTATAAATCAATTAATATTAATAAATTATCGTTATTTATTATTATGTTAATTAATAATAATTTAATAAACAATATATTATAAATTATATAATGAACAAAATATTAAAATTTAAAAGTTTAAACTTAGTTAAACACTATCAATAATTTAAAAAAAAAACTAAAAAAATTAATCGAAAACCCTACTTGTTGGGCGAATTGTGGTGAACTATGGCAAATTGGAGGTGAAAGAAAAGATGCAACTATAATTTCATCATTTTATTTTTAGCAATAGCACCAAATGTTTACTTCTTCAATGATTAGGCAATTAACAAGGTAGTGAATAGAGTTATTCATTAAGAATTGAACTAGATAAGAACATACTAAACAACATATGGAATGAGAGTGTGATGAACCCTGCTGGTTCAACTTCAAACCCCTGATGCTTAAACTGATTTGTTTTGTGTTTTTGTAGGTTTTTAATCTTTTTGTGGTTTTTTGCCAATAAGATAGTGGTGCGATTTTGAAAGAAAATACTTGGAAAAATAATATAAAATACCAAATGCTTAAAAATTACAGAATACAGATTGGATCTCGATGCTAGATGATTTATTAATCTTCCTGAATGATTACAACTGCAACTTTCAAACATTCAAACAAAAGGCAAGCTATTTATTGAAAACCTGGATAAGCTTGCAGGCGCCAGAAAGAACCCTGAGATGGTACGGCTGAAAGAAGATATGCAAATATCCCACCTCGAAATTGATGTTGATGCTCCAGAAACCCTAAGCGTCCATCTTGAAGAAGCCAGATGATGAAAAAACAAGGCGACTTGCTATGAAGAAGTACGGCCCTTGCTGCAGCCAAAGTACGGCCTGTACCAGCAAGTACAAAATCCGTACAACCTTGAATACTGTGCCAGATAAAGCATTAACCAAGCTGCTCAAGATTTCACCTTTCCCTTGACGATTACTGAATCAAACCTTGACAGATAACTTCACAATAGGCTCTGTAATAACTTCTGAATGAAGCTATTCAACTAGCAGGCAATAAATCAGTTGATATTTCACAGCCTTTGAACTGCAAACACTGAAGATGGCTCGTTCTCCAATGCAGAAGAAAACTCAAAACCTTGACTTCGTTCTTTGAGAAGGAAAAATGGCTAAAATTGATTCTCATATGCATAATGAATGAATTTCTCTCAAAGAAAACTTATATCTCCTCAATTAGGTCGATTTCCTTCAAAAGGCATCATTTAAATAAAACTTGAATTTCACTTTTAATTCTTCAATAGTTTGGGCGCCCTTTTAACTAAAATGATTAATTAAAAAGTGGCCCCTTCTTCATGATGGTCGACCCCTTCAATAAATCACTTAAGTTATAATATTAAATTACATTATAACTTTATAATATAAGCTTCAATTAAATTAATATTTATTTTGGCAAATAAATATTAATATCTCTCTCAATATAAGTCCAAATGACAAACCGTCTGAAGCCGGATGATAAGTGACTGAATCTACATATGACCAGACCATACTGCTAAAAATAGCAGGTGTGCTCCGCTGAGTGTCTCCACTTAGTAAAAATAGTAAGTCAAGCAAATGATGTCCAAAAGACCCTGAACGAAAGCCAAACTGAATAGTTCTGACAACTGACGCCAATCCATGCCTCGACAAGACCCTCTATCCTCCATATTAGCCTTCGAGGGCCACATAATAGGCTAATCTCAAGTACTGAGAGATGTCAACTGGAAGGGGACATTACAGTCCGCCCCTCCTGAAATTGTTTGTCCTCAAGCAATCTCAACTCAGGACGCTACAAAATCTCCTCACTCTCCCACGTAGCATCCTTCACTGGTAAATCTCTCCACTTCACCAAATATTCCCTGATAGTCCTCCTACGTAGCTGTCCTTCCCTGTATTCTAGGATAGACTCAGGTACTAAAATCAACTTTCTCTCATCATCTAAGGGGGGCAATACTATTGAAGGTACCACACGATGTCCTCACGCCTTCTTGAGGCGTGACACATGAAAAACATTGTGGATCTTACTATCTGTTGGAAGCTCTAGCTCATAAGCCACCTCCCCAACACGCCTGACAATCCTGAAAGGACCATAATACCGTGGCTTGAGCTTCTCGGATCCACTCTTCCTGAGAGTAGACTATCGGTAAGGCTGCAGCATGAGATATACCATGTCTCCCACCTCAAAAGATCTCTTGGTCCTCTTCTGATTTGCATACTGCTTCTGCTGATTCTGTGCCTTAGCAATATTTTCCTTAAGAGCCCTCATAATGTCCTGGCTCTCCTGCAATAAGTCTCCTACACTAGGCACTCTACTGTCACTCAGTAGCAAATCAAGAAAACTAGGCGCCTCATACCCATACAACGCCATGAATGGGGACATCTGAATGGTCATGTGGTAGGTGGTATTGTAACAATACTCACATAAGTATATCCACTTGACCCACGCCTTTTGCTGCCCTGCAATGTAATTCCTGAGGTAGCCTTCCACCCATTTGTTCACTATCTCCGTCTAACCATCAGTCTATGGGTGGTAACTGGTGCTCGGTGTAAGCTCGGTCCCACAGAGTCTGAACACCTCCTGCCAGAAGTGACTCAAGAACCGACTATCCCTGTCACTAACTATGCTCCAAGGCAACCCATGTAATCTAAAAACCTCACGGAAAAATACCTCTGCTACCTGCGTAGCTGTGTAAGTAGTGGTGATCGGAAAGAAGTGGGCATACTTCGTCAGCTGATCCACAACTACATAGATGCAATCACGCCCTTGGGCTTTAGGCAAGCCTGTAATAAAATCCATCGACAGGCATTCCCACTTCCTGTCAGGAATCGGAAGTGGCTGCAACAACCCTGCCGGATATGTGTTCTCACCGCTTGTTCTCTGCGACAAGCGGGGCACTCACGCTTTATCTTGAAGAACATGCGCAAGACCCTTCCGTAAATCTCTCGAACATGCGTATGTCTTAAAATTGCGGGATGCTTACTCGCTGTAGGAGGTACATCATGGAAAGCTCGCAGAATGGTGTTCTTCATCTCGGATCTGGGATCAAGAAAATCCTGTTCTTGTAAATGATCAAGTCATTCACAAGTGTGTACCTGGTGTCCACAATAGATCCCTCAACAATACCAGATGCCCATGTATCCTTGGCATACTCTGCCACAATCAAGTGCCTCTAGTCCTCTGCAATCTGTACCATAGAACTTAGATGAGGCCGGCGTGAAAGAGCGTCAGCAACAACATTCTGTGTACCTTTGATATAGGTGATGTCAAAGTCATATGCCTGTAACTTACCCACTTTTGCTGACGGTCATTCAAATCCCACTGTCCTAGGAAATGCCTCAAGCTATTATGATCAGTTTTAATGCAAAACTTACTGCCCACTAAATATTGCCTGAATTTGGCCAAGGCATGCATTATGGCCAGCATTTCCTTATCATATATATTGTAAACCCTCGGTTCTCTGAGCTTCACGCTCATAAGCAATGGTGTACATCCACCACCAAGCACGGCTCAATACTTACGAGCGCATGTGGCTCCAAAGGCTTAGTAAAATCAGCGATGCCAACTTGAACGTATAGTATCAAGCTCATGAACCTCACAAAACATCATTAGCCGAGGAGTCCACATGGTACCTTTTCAACAAATTTGTCATAGGTGCTACGTATGCGTGAGTACCACTAACAAATGCGTAATGAAACCACATAGCAAAGAAGGAATCCTCGCGTATGTAAAGGGTTCACAAAGATGCGGTATCTATGAAGTAACGCGGATCTTCTCCAAGATCCATCCGCGCTCCCTCTACATAGATAATATGGCCTAAGTATAACAACTTCCGATCATCCTAAATCGCACTTGGATTCCTTGGCATACAAGGATTCCCTACTCAAATGCTAAATGTGTATCCAAAATGGGCCAAATTAGCTCTGCGATGTCTGTTAATGAACAAATATCATCGAAGAAGACAAGTACATATCTCCTCAAATGTGAGTGGAAGACCCTGTTCATGGTGGACTGGAATGTCGCTGGAGCATTGGTTAGCCCAAATGGCATAACCACAAACTCAAAGTGTCCACAATGACAGCGAAATGCAGTCTTCTCAACATCCTGCTCACGAACTCTAATCTGTTGATACCCCGATCTCAAGTCTATCTTCGAAAAGTAACAGGCACCATGGAGCTCATCAATAAGCTCATCTATACGGGGTATGGGATATCTGTTCTTAATAGTCCTCTTATTCAAGACTCTGTAATCTATGCACATACGAAGAGTACCATCTTTCTTCTTCACTAGAACAACTAAAGAAGCAAATGGCGACTTACTCGGTCGAATGTGACCAATAGCAAGCAGCTCCTTGATAGTCTTGTCTATCTCATCCTTAAGCCGCTTTGGATGCCAGTAAGGAGTAATCATGATGGGCTTGGTGCCCTCCTCAAGCTCTATGATGTGCTCAATACCCTTGTCTGGAGGTCTTCCTGGTGGAATGCCACTGAAAACCTTCCCATGCTTAACTCTCAACTACTGAATGTTAGGATGATACTCGGTCTTATGTTGTCCCTCCTGTGTAGGCATCAAAGTGCACTCGGCGGCCCACTCAACCATGTCATGATGCATAAGTCTCTCCATTCGTCGGAAAAAAATAGTCCTGACGTTACTGTCTCGAATGGCCTTCAGTATATGAGTCTTCCCATCCACCTCGAACCTAATCTCCATGTCTTTGAGACGAAGTGTAACTTCCTCAAGAGAATGAAGCCACTTCATGCCCAAAACTAAATCAATATTGCCCATATTTACCACATAATAATCAGCCTTGAATTCATAATTATTCAAGCGCAAAGGAAGATCCTTAATCATACGATCACACTTGAGAGTGTAACCATTAGCCACCTTAACCCGAATGCCCTCAAACTCTTCGGTTATGAGCCCACGCTTCTCCACAAATCTGGCATCTATAAAATTATGGGTGGCTCCTGGGTCTAAAAGGGTGATAACCTTTTCTAAAAGGGTGATAACCTTTTCACCAGCCAAAACTCCACGCAGTCGGAAAGATCCCTCCTACTGTATGCTAGACAACCATGCCTCCTGGAACTGGATCTCTGACTCTCCCTCCACCTTAGGCTCTAAAGCCTCTGACTCTGACTCCTCAGAACTCTCCTATCCGGAATTTTCAGATTCTGAATCCTCATAATAAGCCCACATAACTCTATTGGCCTTACCCTTAGGCCGCAAAGGACAATCATGGTTAGCATCATAGGGACCCTTGCAGTAGAAGCAAAGCTTCTTCCTGCGCAAATCATTAAGAGTCTCACGATCCAAGGGTGCTACTGATTTTCCCTTTGAATCACTCTTAAAATCAGATTTCTCCTTATCTTTATTGAATCCTTTGTTGTCCTTAAATGAAGAAGTATTCCTAGAATTGAACTTGCTAGATGGAGTTGCAAGTTCCATGCTACGTGGCTTCTTCATCGCTTCTTGTAGTGAGAGAGGATCAAATGCTTTGATCCAACCCCTCAATGGCTCCAACAATCCCTCCACGAAGAGCACAACTAGACACCTCTTTGTTATGTCAGGAACCATCACGGATAACCGCTGGAAGTCTCCTATGTAGGCCTCCAAGCTACCCACCTATCTCAACTGGGCCAAGTCCCTGAAGTAAGTCTCAGGATCCTTCTTGTCGAACCGTCCCACCAATCTATCCACGAACTCCTTGTAAGTGGTGATACGGTCATACTGAAGTGTCACCATCCCATGATGCCACCAGTCATAAGCTGCCCCCTCAAGATGCAAAGTAGCATATCTAATAGCATCCTCCTCAACCATGGGACGCAATGTAAGGAAGGTATCCAACTTATTGATCCAAGCCTGTGTTGAAACCTTACCGCTGCCGTCAAACATAGCTAAAGTGAGCCTGTTTGTGGCGTGCTTTAGGTCACCATTCTGATGTCTAGGCCTCATGTCCTACCTGTTCCTGTAATGCTCTCTCCTCTTTGTGAGAAACCTATCAAAAGTAAGTCTCTCTCTGACCTCTGGGGTCAATAACTCCCACTCATCGTTCGCTGCCATAAGAGTATCCGCGAACACTCCCTCAGGCTCCTCATCCGCAATAGCCTCATCAGGCTCCTGTCTCACAAAAGTAAGGCGGGTAGGCCTATCTGCTGTCAGTGAAACAGTCCTAGGTATCCTCCGTGAACCTACATCACTCCTGTCTTCATCACGACATGGTGATGGTCTCCTAGGCAAACCTATCCTCTGTATAACCATGGTCAACTGTTGTAATACATCAACTACCTACTGTTGACCTGTCCCTAAATCTCTAAGAGTTTGTCTGACCTCTGCATCTTCATCCCGAGGATCTCGAGGAATCTCTGTTCTGTCACCCATGGTACCTGGCTGCCTGTTCAATTCCTGTTCCCTATCAAGCAACGCTCTCCTGTGAGTATAATATCTCTGAGGTCCACCCTCCTGTGGCTGCATATGAATCCCAAACCCTCAGGATGGCAGGAAACCACTGTGATGAACCCTGCTGGTTCAACTTCAAACCCCTAATGCTTACACTGATTTGTTTTGTGTTTTTGTAGGTTTTGATTTTTTTGTGGTTTTTTGCCAATAATATAGTGGTGCGATTTTGAAAGAAAATACTTGGAAAAATAATATAAAATACCAGATGCTTAAAAAATTACAGAATACAAATTGGATCTCGATGCTAGATGATTTATTAATCTTCCTGAATGATTAAAACTGCAACTTTCAAACATTCAAACAAAAGGCAAGCTATTTATTGAAAACCTGGATAAGCTTGCAGGCGCCAGAAAGAACCCTGAGATGGTACGGCTGAAAGAAGATATGCAAATATCCCACCTCGAAATTGATGTTGATGCTCCAGAAACCCTAGGCGTCCATCTTGAAGAAGCCAGATGATGAAAAAACAAGGCAACTTGCTCTGAAGAAGTACGGCCCTTGCTGCAGCCAAAGTACGGCCTATACCAGTAAGTACAAAATCCGTACAACCTTGAATATTGTGCCAAATAAAGCATTAACCAAGCCGCTCAAGATTTCACCTTTCCCTTGACGATTACTGAATCAAACCCTGACGGATAACTTCACAATAGGCTCTGTATTCAACTGGTAGGCAATAAATCAACTGATATTTCACAACCTCTGAACCACTAAAGATGGCTCGTTCTCCAATGCAGAAAAAAACTCAAACCCTTGGCTTCGTTCTCTAAGAAGGAAAAATGGCTAAAATCGATTCTCATATGCATAATGAATGAATTTCTCTCAAAGAAAACTTATATCTCCTCAATTAGGTCGATTTCCTTCAAAAGGCATCATTTAAATAAAACTTGAATTTCACTTTTAATTCTTCAATAGTTTGGGCGCCCTTTTAATTAAAATGATTAATTAAAAAGTAGCCCCTTCTTCATGATGGTCAACCCCTTCAATAAATCACTTAAGTTATAATATTAAATTACATTATAACTTTATAATATAAGCTTCAATTAAATTAATATTTATTTTGGCAAATAAATATTAATATCTCTCTCAATATAAGTCCAAATGACAAACCGTCTAAAGCTGGATGATAAGTGACTGAATCTGCATATGACCAGACCATACTACTAAAAATAGTAGGGGTGCTCCGCTGAGTGTCTCCACTTACTAAAAATAGTAAGTCAAGCAAATGATGTCCGAAAGACCCCGAACGAAAGCCAAACTGAATAGTTCTGACAACTGAAGCCAAGCCATGCCTCAACAAGACCCCCTATCCTCCATATTAGCCTATGAGGGCCACATAATAGGCTAATCTCAAGTACTAAGAGATGTCAACTGGAAGGGGGCATTATAGAGAGAGTATAACATATATATTTTATTCATCAGTGCTCTTCATTCAAAATTTGGGATTAGGAACTTCTTGCAGAATGTGGTTCCTTGTCCCAACTACAAGGAAATATGGATAGAAGTTAAACTTCTCAAATCAACTCTCTTAACTATTTTTATTTTGTTTAATAAAGAATGAGGAATTAATTATTCCTAGATGTGCAAATTTATTATTTTAAAAATTGTGATTATGTATTTAATTTGACAAATCAAAGGACTTGGTTGCCTCAAGAAAGTGACATTTTTACAAAGATTGTGTGTTCGAGTTTTAAAGAGTAACTAACTGCCTTATTCAACATAATTGACTATTTAGGGAGATAGAAAATGCTGCAAAAACTATGAATTCCTTTATTAACCTAAGAGACACCTAATGTGCCTCCCTCTATTCCATCATTCTCCATGTTTAACCTTGATCGATTCTATAAATTGTATAAAAGATAAACATACAATGAAATAAAAACAAAGCTTTTCAAAATACTGTAGGTTTTTATTGTTCACAATTCTTATTTACCTAGCTGTTGTTTACATTCAAGTATTGATTTAAGTTTCAATAGACTTTAACAAGGCGAGTTTATGGCAATTAGATGAATTATAGGATCAAGGACATTTTAGCACAACTTCTTTTTGGATCGGGTTCAATAAAATCTAAGGAAAAAGATAAGGCCATAGGATCCACAAACTCCAAACCCAATAATAGAGATGTTCAATTTACAAGCCAAAGACAAGGTTGAAGAAGCCACTAGCAATTGAGGAGATTGGCCATGACAATGTGGTGCAAGTCATGACAAATGCAACATATATGTGTAGGGTGACTAGGAAGTGTTGATCGTGTTTTTATGACACAACAAACATTCTAGAATAAAGAGTCCAAAGACGCTCTATCCCCTCTTGAAAAACTACCTCGTATGCTAAGATTGCAAGTAAGATCATACGGTAATTCCAATGTTTAAGATGAATGCGGATGAGCTCTGTGGTATGGATGTGATTATGCTGGTAACACAAAAGGGACTTACGCTAGGCTTGTTCAATTCACAATGAAGGTTTGGACAATGAAGCTCTATTATTCCGGTCAGGATCAAAGAAACTAAAAAAGGAGAAGGGTTCAGAAGCACTAATCTACTCCTAAGAATCCAAGAGACGGTATTGACTCGGTGAAACAAAACTAAACTTTGTTTCGCCACGCATGGAACGCGCCAACTACGCAAAGCCAGTGCAATCTTCAAGGGAGAGTTGTGTTTATGATTTCCACGTCATGAATAACTACCTTCCAATCGAACAATATTTATTCAGACAGAAGTTAAGAATCCACAAAGTAAGCTCAGGCTAACTTTACGCATTGAACGAAAATCATCCGTTCAAAGAAAGTATGAGCAAAAAGTTTCACCATAAATCAATACTTATCAAATCTTGCATTCATCTAACATACATGAAAAAAATCTAAACTATGATGAGGGATAAGAACCATGACAACTCCAAAATAAGAGAAGCAATCACCATCAGAACAATGCATGCATTACTTATTACTTTGGCAATCTTACAACAGTTGCTTATCTCAACATGTTTTGCAACATGCTCCCATGCTTTACAAATGAGGGGGTGAGCTCAATTTATAGGCTCCCCGATTACAATTCAACGGCCAAGATTAATTTGGAATCAACGGCCAAGATTACAAATAAAACCCTAATTAGGGTTTGCTACCCTTCGACCAATGAGAAAATTGCATTCGAGGACACTTGTCCTTCTTGCTAAATATGAACCAGCGGATAAAATAGAAAGTTGTTGCATGTTGATTTGGAATGATTTGATTGGTCGGAAGATGACGAGGCGCCACCTTGGTAGCTCTGGATGTCTTACTTGGTCACTTTGTCCTTGTTCTTGCCTTAGAATATTTTTTATACCAATGACTTTATTGATTGTGCTTGATCTTGGATGACTTTGGCTTCTTCTTCTCACCTCGCCTTGGAGCACCTGCTTAGACTTGGATTGTTTTGGAATTCCTTCAAGTGCCAATTCAATGTTGAGCGCGTGGAGGAGAGGCAAGCATATACAAAAGTGATGTAGCGAAGATTTCTTTTCGCTCAGCCCTCCTTGAATAATTGGTTCTTTCTTTGTTCAGACCTCCTTTGCCTTGCGTAGTCATCCACCTGCAGTAAAACAAAACAAATTTATTTTAGATAACTTTTCAAGATAAGCTTTGAAAGATTTTTTACAAATTTCATTTTCAGGCTTTTAATTCTCCTTCCGTCCAATTTTATTCGGCCACATTTTCCTGCCTTCTGATTTTACTTGGCCACATTTTCTTGCCTTTTTCCAAAATTTATCTGGCCACGTCCAACTTTATTTGGCCATAAATCTTCTTCTTGTCCAAAATTATTTGGCCATTGTCCAAAATTATTTTACCAAAATTCTAAATCGTCCAAGATATTTTGCCGTAAGCTTCAATCTTCCAAAGTCTTTGGCAAAATTTTCTTGCCTTTTTCCAGAATTTATCTAGCCATGGCGAAAATTTTCTCGGAACACTTTGATGTTTGGACTTGGGCATATTTTAACACTTTCCAAGCATGGCAAAAATTTAAAGTGTCAAACATATATTTTCATTTTCCGAAGGTTTGAACTTAGGCAAAATTTTGATTTTTTCCTCACTTCTAAGCATGGCGGACTTCATACTTCTCCCAGCCACTTTTGCTTTCTCCCAAGGCGGACTTTAGCTGTTTGGATGCCATTTAATGCTTTGGACAAGGCGGACTTTGGGTCTTTTCTTGCCACTTCCTCTTTGTCTTTGTCCATGCCTTAGACTTTTCATCTTTTTTCATGGGCGGACTTTGTTACTTGGCTTACTATCCGTTTTATGTCTAGGGCGGACTTGCTTTATTTTACTGCCATTTATATCTTGTCCAAAGCGGACTTCCTCCATTTTGATGCCACTTCAACATTTCTTAAGGGCGGACCTTACCAGATTTCAGGCCATTTCCATCAGGCTGACTTGTCTTAATCTTATGCCACCTTCCTTAGAACGGAATTTCTCCATGTTTGTGCCATTGCTTTAGGTGGACTTGGCTAAGTGTTGAGCCATCTTTTTCATGTCCAAGGGCGGACTTTGACTATGTTCTAGCCATTTCAAGGCGGACTTTGGTCTTTTCCTTGCCATCAGCTTAAGGCGGACTTTAGCCTGTTAGTAGCCATTTCAATCTTTGGCTGGGCAGACTTTAACATCTTCCTAGCCATTTCTTCCAACCCAAGGCGGACTTCATGCATTTTATTGCCATTGACCATTTCTTTCAAGGGCGGACTTGGCTGTTGGTCTGGCCATTGCCTCATTTTCTTAGACATTTTCTTCTTTTTTATGGGCGGACTTTAGCATTTCTTTGGCCACTTTAACTTTGTCTTTGTCCATGCCTTAGCCAAATTTCTGTTTTGTCTTGGGCGGACTTCACACTCTTCATTGCCATTTAACTTCTTGGCTGGGGCGGACTTTGCCTTGTGGTTGACCACTTGCCTTGGTTGGAGGGCGGACTTCATCATTTGGTTGGCCAAGACTAGGGCGGACTTGCTTGCATGTTTGGCCATTGGATGCTTTGGAGGGCGGACTTCCTTGTTTTGATTGCCATTGACCATCTCATCAAGGGCGGACTTCATCCTCTTTCTTGCCATTTGCCTTGGTTGGAGGGCGGACTTTAGCCTTTGGTTGGCCATTGCCAACTTTCCTTAGACATTTTCCTCTCCTTCCCTGGGTGGACTTCAGCTTGGGACTGTCCATTGCTTCAGATTTTACGCCATTTGCTTCACATTGTCAGCCATTGCCAACTTTTACCTGGCTTTGTTAAGGCGGAATCCATAGTTTGCTTGGCCATTGCTCAGATTTTTCTGTCATTGGCATCTTTCTTGACTAAGGCTGAAGGTGTATATCTCAGTTCTCTCCATGATTGTGTTCAGATTTTCCATGAACTGTTCAGATTCTTCACAAATTTCCAGATTTCTTGACGAATTTCATGAATTCTTACCCATTTATTGATGAATTGATCATCTTATCCACCATTTTCGATGCTCTTTACCAGATTTCTCTGTGATTTTCCAGAATTTCTCACCATTTTTGAACGAATTTTCCAGATTTTTGAACTTTTTATGTGATTTTCCAGATTTTTACCAAAATTTCAAAAAAACTTCAAATCGATTTTCTGAGAGTTTCGTTGCTCGTTTCGAACTTTGAGTGGATTTTTGAAACTCGTGACCCTTCCAAATATAGAAATTTTCTAAAAATAGATTTTCAAAAATAGCAACTTTCCAAAAATAGACCCTAAAAAATAGGGATCCCAGAATTGCCCAAAAGTGCCAAAAAAGTAGGTCCTAAAAAATAGGGGGCCCGGGTGAGAAACCCTAAAAACTAGGAGGTGTCGGATTTGACTGAAACGACAGTCGATCTTTGTCTCCCAGGCCTTCTAAGCACGATGGCGACATTTATTTAGTGATCCAGGTTAAAACTGACTGACTCGATTCGGGTGACCATTCAAAATTAAGACTCCTCATTGCAAAAAGACTGGCGATAAGCAGTTGCGATGCCAAAAACCCAAAAGCAAAAAAAAAAACGAAGGGTCCCCATTTGTAATGGGGCGATGTGTGAAAAGTCCAGCGGGGAAGTTGGTTTAAGTTGCCTACAAGCATATTTATTGGACCCCTTGTTGCATACGCATGCCATGACCAACACTCAAGGACACAAAAAAAAAATAAGTGGATAAAACAAATTGTAACCAATGAGAGAGAGATGTGCAAATGTTTATCTACAAAACCCATATTCTATATACACTAGCCCAATCCTTCTCCAAGAAGAAATTTATCAAACGTATTTAAACACAATACAAATCCTACTTCATTCTCTTCGAGAGAATGATTGAGTTGCAAGCAATCTATCAAACATATTGAAACACAATACACATCCCACTTTATTCTCCTCAAGAGAATGATTGAATTGCAAGAACCCTTGCAAATATTGGTCATGACACAAGAGTGGAATTGGTGAATTGATTCAATGACAAAAGAAGGGTTGAAGGTGAAGGAAGTGTTTTAAAATGACACTTTTCAATCATATATCAAATACATCACCTCCAACAAATCCTAGTTTTCATAATGATTATATATAGGAACTTTGACACTCCAAGCCTTGGAGAGATATATGACTACATAGATAGCATGAAGGACGTTGTACAACAGAGAGAACCAACCTTGCAATTTTATAATGAGTACATTCAAACTACAATTTAGCAAAGGTGGAAGAAGGTCAACACTCATTTATCCATGACCACCTATGTATTGAACCCAAAGTGGTTTGTTGATAGGCGTAGTAGATTTCTCCCCATAGATGACATGGAGGTGAAGAGATGCTTCATGAATGCCATCCAAATTATATACAATGCATATTAGGCTTCAATTCTGACATGAGTGGACTAAAGGTCTACTTAACTTCGACTAAGATGGATAGGAAGACTTTAGCAAGGAAAATCAAATAAGATGTTGATAGTTGTAAAGGCTTCCATCATTGATAAGCACTCTAGCCACTCACCTCATATCACAAGTCTGTAATTCCTCTATTGTTAAGAGGAACTAGTCTACTTACAACTTCATCCACTCTATCAATCAAAGAAGGCTTACATCTAGGAGCACGGGGAAGTTTGTGTTTTTACATAATGCCTTACATCTCATGGACTGCAAGATGATTGAGTACAAGAGAATCAAGTACAATGGAGTGATGTAGAGCCAAGGAGTTACACAAATTGATAAGGATCAGGATGCATATACATGGTTGATCATGTCAAGTTGCAAGAGCTTCATGAGTCTAGCAATCTTAGTGGTGAGGAGTGTGGAATGGTGTATTTGCATTGAACAATGAGTTAGATTAGCTATATTGGCCCATTGTATTTGGTATCGCAAACTTGATCAAATTATATATTTATATATATCGAATTTTGGACCAATTGATTGTCAAATTGTTTACATAAATGATAAATTGCAACTTATTTTTTTATTTTTTATAATTAATTTTTCAATTCTTTTTTTATATATTATTATAAAATGTCCCCTACCGTTCCCAATTTTAGGGAAAAAAAATGTCATTCCTAAAGATTCTCCCCCCAAACCTAGAGATTCCATGGAACGCTACTTATTAGTTGTAACTTGTAACATTTATAGCAATCTTTAAAATTCACTTTTCGTTGTTACTTTGTGAGCATTGTTACTTTGTGAGGATGAATGTCTATAATGCCTCTCATTGTCATCAACCAATCATGGTTTAGATTAGAGGATTGTTGGTCTTAAGTCCTCATTTTAGAAAGGTTATGTAATTATCAAACATCTATCTCATTAAGACTAGTAAGGGAACATAGTCAATCCATAACATCATTCTAACACAATGTGAATTTTAAGACATAGTTGTAAGAGCTTTAAATCTAAACCAACTTTCCTAAGATATACTTCCTACAATTAAATTAGTAATTAAATGAAATGTTGTTTAGCAAATTGTAAATAAAGAGAATGACTAAAATTAACATAATCCCAATTAACTAAATAACTACAGAAAGCCTAGAAAAGACCCACAATTACCAAAAGAAACTCATCAAATCAATCATCTAAGTGATTAACTAACTCGTAAGTTAGAGACTGATCGAACTGAATGAAAATTTAACCAAGAAAATATCTAATAACCAAAGTTGAGACAAAGTTACATTTAAGAGACTACAACAAAAAAAGAGGTATAATGTGAACACGATTAAAACACATAACAGAAACTACAAGAAAAATACATAAAAGGTTGAGACAAAACAAATAGTAAAAGATGAGTTGAAGTTGTTTTCTATGAATCAAAAGACATATATTGAGACAAATAACAAAACTGAGAAAATAGCTTCTTATACCATACGCAAAGCATGTGATATAAGTTAGAACATCATCATCATCAAATGGCATAGTCCCTAAACTTGAAAGCAGGGCTGTACCTGTAATATTATAAATCATGCAACCACAAACTGAATCATACTTTGAAACAAATCAAATAAATGGTATAATTGACATCATAAAACTTAATCTGCCTGCTAGTTTCAAGCAAAGGACTCAACCACCCAGTCTAACATCATTTGTTTTTTTGGCAGGTTTCCTCTAGTATTCAAAGTAAAGAGTAATAAAGCTTGCAAAGGTTGGCATTAACAAAGAAAAGCTACAAAATCACATTTTGCCGAGAGGACTTGGAATGAATGGTGTTGTCTTCACAATTAGTTTGTTTTAGTTACCAATTTGGTCTAAAGGATGTTAGAAGTTTCCTTCATCGGAGTCATCATCTTTGTCAACATCAATAAAAAGCTATGTACTCTATAATGGATGGGCATTCCCAAGAATCAACATCTAGACATTTTCCAGTGGGTTTTTATTATCCCTAGAGTGTTTTGCCACAACACTTGCATAGAACTTCTTGTGAATGTGTTGTAACAGTTTTTGTATTTGTTCAACTTGTGGTATTGTCATTTTATGAACAAGTCTACTAAAACATTGCAGAATGACATCAAGCAAACAATAGTGTCAATTCAATATCTATGTAATGAATTGATTGAACTCATAATCAAGTTGACGATTATACATCAAAAACTCTTTGAGAAATCTCTCCAAAAATTTTGTTCTAGTAACTAAATACTGAGTTAAAGCACTAAGAAAAAGACATCAAGCAATGAAAGAGAACTAGAATTCAAAAAAAGCAAATATTTTTTTCAACCTATCCTTATTCGAAACCATACTTTACATTATTGAAATAGTTTATCAATTACATGCATTCTTGAAGCACTATATAAACATGTGACTCTTAACATCCAAACACCTGAATCTAGTCACCACTATACCTTGTAAAGCTTAAATGTTATATAAAACAAGATTAAATACAGCCTATTAAACTAAATGGCCATTACCTTGTCATGTAGAGATTCATCCAACCTCCTTAATGCTTCTGTTTCACCACCATGGAAAGGAGTAAAATCTTCCTATTACCTCAACAAAAAGCAACAACTTCAAAGCTAATTCTAAATTTTATGATTTCAAGATTCATAATTTAAAAATGTCTCACAAAAATGAATAATACATAATGAACCAGATATTTTCTTAAATTGAAACATGTTTTTACACTCAGGGAAAAAGAGCAAACCTGAGAAATGTCCTCAAAACCAAGGCTTGTGAGTGTTGGTAGTGTCAACGCCTCTGAATCATCAATATCAATAGGAGGAAGTGATGATGGCCCATCACCTAGGGGATGTGGTGCCATGCCAATCAGCTTAATAAATGACTGGTATGTCAATGGTGGTTTTCCACCATTCTTTGATGAAATAAATGGTTGTTACAAAGCAAAAGAAAGTGATCAGACATTCAAAATAAAAATGCACTAGTTGAGGGCAAATAGAAATCATCTAATTAGGGCCATACATAAATAGTAAAAACAATTCAACCATTTAAGTGTGACAAAAATCCAAGCCTTGAATCAAATGAACATAGTCAATGCATATAAACTACTGCTACCCGATCCCTGCATGCTTTGTGTGTCCATAAAGAAGCATTAATGTTTGAAATGGAAAAGAAAAGAAATAATGCAGAATTTTCAAAGATGAAGTCAAATATTTCTATCCCTGTTTATTCATTCATCAACAAGTATTATATAGCTCTATAATTTTTGGTGACAAAGGACCAATATTTCATAATGAGATTAGAATATTTATAATATTCAGAATTAATTATCCCCTTTTCTCCCAATGGGCCTAACCACATGGAAATTGTAATCAACCATAGAACACTTTGAACTGTTATATCGTACATCTCTTCAATTCAGAAACTGTCTCTAAATACCTATTTTTCCAACTTTACAGATGTTAGTGTTGTTTTTGAGGAGAATCAGCTCATTTACTTCCTAACATTGAGAATCTATCAACCATTTTTTCTCCCAATAGGCTTAGCTGCATGGTAGCAACAATCGACATTGAACACTTTTTCAACCACCATCTACTACATCTTTCTAGTCAGGTTATTGTCACTAAATACCTATTTTTTCAACAGTCTAAATGTTTGTCTCATTTTGGAGGAGACAATTCAACTGATCTTCCTAAATCTGATTGGAAAAAAATTTGGCTTTTTTCCCTTTTTGATGGCCTTTTGGTTGCACCTTGCATATTCTTAATGTCACTGTCAAATTATATTCCCTATATGCATTTTTTGCAACCTGCAGATGTAAACACTTGGATATTAAGTAAAAATCTACCTCTCAAGATGACAAATGACAAATCCTTGCAATTAATTTTCATTTCTTATTGAGATGCTGTTTTTTCAACTTTAGTCCTCAGTTTACTATTTGTTTGTGTAGATCATTTATCCAATCTTAAACAATTTTGTTGCTATCGTTTTAAGTCTGCTTTAATATATTGAACATGAGACAATTCGCTATCTATCATAATTTGGCTGTACATCCTTAGAAATATCTGCTGCACTACATTCTTTCAATTCAAGGATGGATTTAAATTGTAGTTACAAGACTTGCCCAAACTCCATAAGTCCTGAGGAGAGCAGGCCTGGGCAAGTCCCAAAGACACAGACTTAGCAAAGACACGGATCCCTTCATAACTAGTCACCCAAACTATAGAAAACCCTAAAAACTAGTCATTCCTTCTGCCAGCGACTGGGCAAACATGCCAAATGTGACTTTAGAAAATGCCAAACGAATGCAGAAATGCGAATGTAAAAACACAATTGAAGGAACAAGTGGCAATTCCATGTCTAAGCACCAATTCCAAGTCAAAATCACCCAAACAAGTCCATGCCAAGTCTGAGTCTTGTAACACCAATTTAACCTATGTCCCCCATTTTAAATTCATAATCTACTCCATTATAATCATATTTTTCATCACGCTTTATTCTATTCTGATTCTTATCGAGTTCAATTATCTTTCTTATTTGTGATGCTAAGGATTCAACTTCTTCCTATTGTCATCTAAACTTTAAGGGAAATAAACCCAAATATACCTCACAAAATCATAAATGAAAATCAAATGTAACCTCACACTTGTTAACAAAGTGCTTGTCCATGAAATTGTCATGATCCCAAATTTGTAACTCAGGAAAGTACAATAAATATCAAAATTATAAAATTTTAATTTAAATATTATTATCACAATGCTATATCATCGATACTATTTAGCAAATGAGATAAAGACAAGATACCTAATAAAAATATGAGTAATTTAATTATAATTATCACACAATAATATTATAATTAAATTCCAAGTGCAATATTATAATTACTAAAATAGAGAACAATTTAAATATTATAATCATAGTGAATATTGAAATCGATATAGAATACAAAACTAAGTCTCAAACAATGATAATAAAAGGAGATATAATGTGCAAGGCAAACAAAATCCCAACGTCCGCTTGACTGTCGGCCTTTAGCAAACCACCGTTCCTTTGACACAAGGAGAGCCAATGATATTCCCAACCGCTGCCACTGTGGATGTCGAGGACGAGGAAAAGACCCATCTGCGAATGACCCTACACTTCCAATCGTAATGGCAAGAGTAACAAGGATACAGTCTCGTTGAGGCTCGGGTTGATATACGCGAATAGATACCTATCTTTAGGCGACAGGAGTCAAGACTATCTGAAGGCATCGCTGAAAACTCAACGTAAAGATAGGAAAATTTGTTGCAATGTTAAAAAGAATCAAACTAGGATTAGTTACCAAAAGCCTCGATTAAGGTATAGGACGAAGAGACGTCTATGTTCCAAAGGACACCACTTGTCCATTCTCAAGGGTATAAATAAGGATGTGAAATTGATGAGGAGGAGGGAATGAATAGGATACAAACCAGGTAGAGGACAAGGGAAAGGCGTTGGAGTATGTAGAGGGTTACAGCAGACCAAGTGGCGTTTCTCATTTAGAATTAATATTTA
>VDFB02129861.1:0-12002 GCA_007258455.2 Sequoia sempervirens
CATGATTTTTCTTGTATAGAACAGCTCCCTTGACCATGAAACTATCACTCTTCAGCCATAGAGCTCTCCTCTAAACAGCATTGACCTAGAGATCGTTGGTTCAACAAGTAATAAACTATGTCATCATACCAACTACCTAGGGGAAACCTCCTCAAGATTGTAATTCTGAACAGTAAGTTGAAGCCCCATTTCAGCTATGGTCTCAGTAAGTCCTTTTCCTCTTACCAACTTCATGGGTTGGATCTCAATGTCATATTCTTGTAGCATTGTCACCCACTTAGCTCTACGCTCACCCAACTCATTCTGCATCAACAATAACTTAACTGCAGGATCCGGGACAATTGCATAAACCTTATTCTTGAGGATATAATGTCTGAATTTCTTCACTGCTCTAACTAGGGCGTAAGCCTGCTTTTCTACACTTGGATATTTCAATTTTGCATCTTTTAATGGAGCACTCATAAAAGCAATAGGATGCTCATTTCCCTCATTAGACTTACAGTCAACATTCTAGCACATGAGATGATGCGAGGCAAATGAATAAATGTAAAGGGCTTATTAGTAGTGGGACTTACCAATATTGGAGCATCAACAATGGCTCTTTTGATTTCTGCAAATGCCTCCTTTGCTTCGGCAGTCCATTCGACTTTAGCGTCCTGCTTCAACATTGCATTCAACGGTTTAACAATTTCAGCAAATCCAGTAATGAATTTCCTGACGAAGTTAATCTTGCCAAAGAAAGACTTCATCTCTTTTTTGCTAGCAGGTGGATGAATCTTTAGTATGGCCTCCACTCTTTCTGGATCAATAGCAATTCCTTTTTCAGATATGACATGTCCTAGCAATTTCCCTTCTGTGACCCCAAAAATGCACTTTTTAGGATTCAGGGATATGCCAAATTCCCTGCACCTTTGAAACACTTTGCGTAAGTCAGAGATGTGGTCACCTCTGTTTTTGGAGAAGACAGTTAGATTGTCCATATAAATAATAATGCACTTGCCTATGATATCTTTGAAAGCAATATCCATGGCCCTTTGAAATGTAGCCCCTGCATTAATGAGACCAAAAGGCATCTTCCTGTAAGCAAAGGTACCCCATTTAGTTGTGAAAGCAGTCTTGTGTCTGTCCTCATACTGAACCATTACCTGGTTGTACCCTGAATAGCCGTCCAGAAAGAACATCATCTGAGAACCATTAACCACTTGAAGTACTTCATCCAGTGAAGGGACCGGATAATTGTCCTTTTCTGACGATCTGTTTAGATTTCTGAAATCAACACAAAGCCTAATTTCCTCATTCTTTTTCCTTATTGGGACCAGGTTCGCCACCCATGTTGAATGCCTGATAGGAAATATAATTTTTGTGACGGTAATTCTGAACTTCTTTTTTTTGTATAAATACGATAATGCATTAATTGGTCTGTCTGCTTGAAGGTTTGGCACACAGTTGAGGTATAGTATGAGTTATGATTGATGTATCATAAGTTTTTACTTCATAACTCGGTACTATATCAGGAAAACTATACATTTGATTATTCCTTGTCTTTCCTCTAAGTGCACACCTAGCCAATAAGAATTTTACGTGCATTATCTTGGTTCCTATATTGTAATCCTGCCTTATGATAGATTTCTTCTTAGACTCTTGCTCCTGATCTCTGATCTTGTCCAGATCAAAAATCCACTCCAACTGTACCATTCCCCTTGGAATAGTATTAGACTTCAAATTTATCACTCCCTCCAAGTTTAGTTCTACTTTCTGGAGTTTTGTTTCATCAATGATTTGGGAAGCGAAAACATCTATGTTTGTGATGAAGTCTAGGATATGCTTGTCATCCTCAAATACTTGAAAGTTAGTAACATTGTCTGGAACTAATGGCATAGGAGTCAATTCTACAGTAAAATTTTTCAAATCTGACAAAGATAGGGGCTACAGAGTGCTTGCTACCTGGGCTGGAGAATCTGCAGTTTGATTCTTCTGTTGTGGTATCAGTTGAATATTGAAGGCATCAAATCCCTCAATGAGGTCCCATACTCTATGCCTATAATTAGTCATTCTCCTATCATGGCATGAATATTGTTTCCTTACTTGCTTAACTACCAGCTCAGAATCACCGAAAACTTGCAGAACCTTAACCTTTTTCTTAAGTGCCATAAGAAGTCCATGAATCAACGCCTCATATTCTGCTACATTATTAGTGCAGTGGAATTGAAGTCTATGGGCTGCAAAGAAGGTTTTACCTTTTGGGCTAATCGGTTCGAACCCTACTCTGGCTCCGTGCTTGGATTTAGATCCATCAAATCTGAGAGTCCAGCATTTAGCAGTTGCAGTCCTCTTCATCATAGCCTTTGGGTTATTACTGCTGGAGGGTTCTTCAGATAAGATCACCTTCTCTCCTTTATAATCTTCTGGACAGCTTCGCATGTCTATCTTGGTTGCTAGGGTTGGATTTATGCATTTCTGTACTCGTTCTACTACTGTTTGGCATAAATAGCATTCCAGCTCTGAATGGGAAACATTGTGAACTCTACACTAGTTAGGTAAGAGTAACTCTTCGAAGTTTGTCCTCCTGCCCAGGTGAACCTGATTTTCAATACACTGTCTAATAAATTCTTGGAATTTGTCTAGTAGGCTAATCTGACTGTCTTCAAATTCATCCTCTTCCTTAATTGATTCTGTCGGAACAGTGGCATTGTTGGATTTTGTCTCTATATCCATAGACATCGTATGTAGCATCAATACATCCTCTAAATCTGATTCCTCATAAAGAGTCGACAACACATAATTTCCCATGCCTACTTTTGATATCGGAACTTCATTTGAAGTATTTTGATACTCTGTAATCATGTACTTCATTCTTGGTTCTCTCTCAATTCTGATCTAATTTGGCACTCCTTTCTAGGGAAGCCACATGTGGGAGTGATCATTAGATACATATCCATTTAAGGTCTTCATAAAATCTCTTCCTAGAATCAATCCATATGCATTAGGGATATCAGCTACTTGAATATTGATAACTTTGTTGTTGGATTCTTCTTCAGGTCAGAAGCTACTTTGCATGTGAATCATATTAATTCTCCCACCACATTTACTTCAGTTCTATCAACCTGAGTTACCTTCTTCTGGGAGTCAGTAGGTGTAATCCCTAAAGCTCTACATACTCCAAATGACATCACATTAGTAGAAGCACCAGAATCCAATAAGTAGTTATGTAAATTCTTACCGAATATGCGCATAGAGATCAAGAATGGTGGAGTCTCCACCTTCCCCTGAAACAGAGTTGGCTGAGTATCTACCTGAGCCACTTGAGTCTTGTCTTTTTCCTTTCCTTTATCTCCAGGGGGCAAGTTAGTCTAACCATAGGCCTGGTTTTGTGTCTTCACAGCCTAAGAAATAGAAGCCTTGTTGACACTCTCACTGGAAGGTTTATCCAAAGACACTGGATGTTCACCATAGGTACCTAGAACTGCATTCCTAATTGCTGGGAACCTTAGTAACTCGAATGCTGAAAGATTTACCTTTAATTTCTTGAACTCCTCAGTGACATACAAAGCCATTTTCTCCTCACTTAGATTAGTAAGGACGTCTCTGGAAGATTCCTCCACCTTATCTTTACTTGCTTGAACAGTTTTTTCCTTCTGTGGATTAGCTTGAGCTTGTCTTTCCTTTGAAAAGTACTGCCTGGAAACATGTAGAAGAGGTGGATTATTAATAGCATGAGGATCTGGAGGGATATTAAAATTATTAGGGGGAATGGAAGTGGTGAAAGGACCCCCAGCCTGTGGGCGTCTATGGGGCAGATCTCTCAAATCATATCCTTTACCCTACATCTGGAACATCTGCACTTCTTCAACATAAGCCTCTTCCTTATCTATGGGGCCATTATCATTTATTGCCTCCTCATTGAATAACTCATCTCCATTGCAGATTTGGTCTGCCTTCCCCTCCTAGGAATCAAATTCCTCTTCTGGAGCATTTTCTTCACCTGCTGGAAAAGGGGCATGATTTAGTACCAGTACAGGAGAGTCATAAGGGATGGAGGGAACCATCTCCTGACCATTTGCATTATTCTCCACTTCATACTGGAAAATAGAAGTTGTAGCTTGGAATTCTAGACATTCTAACTCAGAATGCTGGCTTTTCTTATGGAGCCTGCACCATCCTGATAGGGCAGCCTCAACTAGATATACACCACTGGGAGGCTTGTCTTGATTAACTAGCGGATTGGTTGACAGTTTGATTGACTAGTTGATCCAACGGAGTGGGGAATCCTCCATTATTAGGTCCTGTATTCCATGTTCTATTCTGCCCCTGTGACTGCCTCTTATCAAATCCTGGCCCACTACCTTGTCCTCTATCAAAATTCTGTCTTCTATCATTATTGTACCCTCTATCATTATTGAATCCTCTCTCATTGTTGTAACCTCTATCCTGATTATATCCTTTGTCATTGTTGTATCCCCTCTCATTACGCTGTCCTCTATCAAAATTCTGCCCCTGTGGATGTTCTCTATTCTGGTTGGATTATATGTTTCTCTGAGTAGCTTGTAATTGGCTGTTTTGATTCCTTAGGTAAGTCACCTCTAGGTTTAACTTCTTTATCTGTTTAGCCATTTCATCAATCCTATTCTTATTCAGATCTCCATAAGAGGTCTGGCTTGGATTACTCTGAGGAGGAACAGACATTGTAGCAGATCCCATGGACTGATGCAACACTTAAAAATTCTGCAAGTAGGTAGGGAAACTAGTTGGCTGCTGCTGATACAAGGGTTGGTTAACTTGCCATTGTGGGAAGTTCATCATAGGAGAGACCTAGCTCATGGGGGGACTAGGGTGTGGCACCAAAGGCAATTGAGTTATTGGATTCATGATTGGGGTATGACTGGCAAGTGCCTGATTTACTACCTGAACCTGGTTTGGATGTGCAACTAGTCTTAGAGAAGGCAACGGTCTAGCCAAATGTTGCCTTAAATATGTGCTAAGCTTGATAGCTTCTGTATAAGCATCAAGTAGGCGAGCTGGAGGGTTGGGTCTCCATTTCAGAAAGGTTGTTGTAAGGCTATCCAATGCTTCATAATAAACTCCTAGGGCTGTAGCATTGTCTAAGACAAAAGGGTCTTGAAGTCTGGTATACGCACAGTGGAACCTATTATTGAAACTGGATATGGGTTCATTAACCTCTCTCTCGACTCTAGTGAATTGCAGATACAATTCATTGGCACTAATGGGTATTCTGAACTTCTATAAAAAGGAAGTTTCAAGATCATTCCAGTTATGAATTGAACTTGATGGGAGGTGATTGTACCAATAAAAAACCTCCTCTCCCAATGAATAAGGAAATAACCTATAGGCAACATCCTCATGAGCAATTCCTCTATCTTTGAGACAGGTTTGGAAGATCCTAATATGCTCCTCTACAGTCTTGTTTGGGTCATTAACATGAAATTTTGAATAGAAATGCTTAGGGTTCTTGGGCGTAACATTGTAGGCATTAAAGAGCAAGGGAGATGGATTATTAGCAAGGAAAGCCATTGGTAAAAGTGGTGGTGGTGGTTGTGGTTGATTAATGATAGGTTGGGGTTGCTAAATGAGAACTGCCTCAGGGATAGGTATGGCTTCAACTTATGGAAGTGAAGATGCAGATGATACTGGTGAAGGGATGGGTGATGATGATTCTTCCCTTTCTTGAGTCCTCCTTGACCTAGTGGGGAACTGTAATTCCTGTAAATATTCTTCTCCTAGGGTAGATCTGGTCCTTATTCTATATCTCTTAGGAGAGTTGGCATTTAAGAAACGATCCAGTGAGCTCATCCAGGCCCTCCTTCTGGCCAATCTATTGATGGTTTTTTCTACACAACAACAACTTCGGATATAAAATAATATTCTATCTCTCTCTTGAAAATTTGAATTCTCATAGCAATTGTAAAATCACCCCAAGGTCTCTTGGGTGTTAGGTCATGAAAATGCATAAAAAACTCAGATAATATGTGAAAATGCTGGTAATCACAATCAGACCTTACTACAAGCAAACTGTATCTTTCCAATTTATCAAATTTTTGCAATGTGATGATCTTAAATCCTAATCTAACCGAATAACAAAGAAACAACAAAATATGAAGGTGCGAGAGAGATAATGAAATCTAAACTATTCCTAAGATAAAAAATGCAAATGATAAATACTTGGAATGGACCAATCTCAAATAACCATTTCCTACTTAACCCACAATGCAATATCACAAGAAAGGTGCAATCTTCTAAGGCATACAGATTTTCAAATCATAGACATTCATCCACAATTAAACTAAGCACAAATAGATGTATGGTCCAGGTTGACTTCACCAGCCTACTAGAATTAGATAGTTACTGGGAGTATAGACCAAAGATTGCTACAAACATTCCAAGCATGAAACCATGAACATTATTCACCAAGCTAATCTAATTCTAAATTCAACATCAAATCTTATATCGTCAAGCAATTCCAAAGGATGAAACAATAGGAACCATGCAAGATAAACTAACACAAAAGAATTCGCTAGAGAAACCACAATGCTTTCAATTGTATTAGGTCACCAAAATGCAACAACAATTCCACTATTCTGTGTTATAGCACTTGCTTCAAAGAACTAACTACTACCTTCACTACAGAATGCTCTAGTTCTTTTCTCAATCTAGCTTGTCTAATTCTCTATTATCTATCTAACCCTTACAAATGAGGCAGGAATGCCAATTTAAAGAGAACCCTCAAAACATGTCGGCCCAGCCAAACATTTACAAAAATAAAATAGCCAAAACAAGTCGGCCTCAGGAAATTCAAAATAAGGCACACATTAAATGCTGATACATCATCAAGGTCAGCCAAAACACATTCCTCAATGCGACCCGGATCAACACATGCCCTATAATAATAGGGAAGCACAAATCACGAAGTGGCATGGTATTAATTACCACCTCCCTTATCCTTGTTCTGATCCAGTGATTCATGAACTTTCAAAAGTACCTTATCCAACTCAGCAATAGGTGGCAAGGGTAGGATTTTGAGCCGACATTCAATTGATTCAATCTCTTCCCTTGACTGCTTAACCATTGTATCCCAATCACCCTTATATGCCAAGTACTTATCCATCATGGCTAGATAAGTAGTCGCATCATCCAATTGGTTCCCTGTCATAGAATTTTCAATATCAGGGGCATAAACATCATGCCACCATTCCCTCAATTGTTCCAAACTCAAGTATCTTGGGGCGATCTTCCTCCTGCCAGTCATTATCTCAAAAAAGGCAATGCATCCATCATAAACATTAGTTAAACTACCATCAATTTGCTTCCTTTGTTTGTAGATCTTCTTGATGGTTTTCTATTGGATTTGTAGGGCTTCAAACCACTCCCAAGGCTCATTAACCCTAGATGAAGAAAGAATTCTATCAACAACCAGCTGATCCTTATTATACTCCATGATTGTTTTGGTTTTCTGCAATAAGAGATCAGTGTCCTTATCCTGAGATAAAACATAATCTAACCAATCCTTAGCCCTTATTGCATCCTTTCTAGTTGAAAGGATCTCCTTTATTGCATCATCTCCCTTAGCCTATACCTCCTGCAACCAATTTATTATAGCCAGAGTAGAAGCTTTCATCTTTTCTATTTCAGAGATGGTCTCCTTCAGCAAGAAACCAATAGTAGCAGAAGAGGATGGGTGAAAAGATTGTAAGGGCTTCATCAAATCTTCCAGACATTTCCTAAGCCTTTCATTCTCTTTCTTTAGTTCATGCTTAGACTGTGTCTCCTTCCTCAATCTCCCAATGATCACTACACTGGACCCCTCATATTCCTCAATATCTTGCTCCATAGAAGTGGGCCCAAGATTAATGGTCTGTACATCATAATCCTCCCCAGTAACCTCATCTTTACTTTTACCTACAGTAGGTGTGGCAATATGAATAACCCTATTACTAGCTTCATCCCTTTCAATCTTGGAAACCACCTTGGCTACCTTCTTTTTCTTACCCTTTCCAATCTTGGCCAACATTTCATCCCAGTTGAGACGAGTGTCCTCAACAATGACCTGTTTCCTTCTGATCTCTTTGTCTAGCCAATCCAGAACAGCAGGATCCACTCGGGTTTCATCTTTCTTGACCTCTTCATGCTGATCTATTGTCTCATCCTTTTCCTTTTTAGGAGATTGACCACCTTTGCTTCCCAATTTTGGCTCCTCTTCATGCAAGGGTGATGGAGTCTTAACAAGAACATCCTCCTTCTCAGGAGGTCTATTATCTTTACTACTTGCAGGAGAATCTTCATATTGCACCAATGGAGAATGATGTATTTCCACATCTCCTACCTCAAACTCAGTAGTTGCACCATAAAGTTCCCCATCCTTAAACGATTTTGCTTCCTCATTGGTCTCATGCTCTTCATGAGTTGTGTGCTCAGGTATATCCAATGAAGGAGAGGTATCTTTTTTTTGTTCCACATTGGATGCCATTGGAAGGGGATCTGTCTTTTGCATAGTCTCCTTAGGAGATGGTGTTCTTGACCTTCTTGAATAAA
This sequence comes from Sequoia sempervirens, assembly GCA_007258455.2. Lineage (NCBI taxonomy): Eukaryota > Viridiplantae > Streptophyta > Pinopsida > Cupressales > Cupressaceae > Sequoia > Sequoia sempervirens. The sequence goes on from VDFB02129861.1 coordinate 8,545, forward strand.
CCTGAGTTTTCTCTCCTGAGCTCTCCACATTAACTACATGAGGGTCCGCCTTGTCCTTGGAAGTTTCTTGATCTTTCTTCTTAGAGGCCCTGGTTATCCTTGTCCTTTTTGGCTCTGGAGGAGTGTCTTCCTTTTTTGCTTTCTCAAGTTCCTCCTCTTTAGTAGACTTACCTATTTTCACAATATGACTCCTCTTCTTTCCCCTAGGTTTTCTTTTCTTCTCAAGCTCACCCTCCTTAGGGCCTCTTATTTTAATCTTAAAAGGTGAGCCTACCTTGGTTTTTCCTGTAGAATCATCCTCCCTTGATTCCTCTGAGGTAGAGTGAGCATTCAGATTTCCCATTAGATTGAAAGTACAAGGTACCTTTTCACTCTCCAATTCCCATACTTTATGTTTCAACCATGACTTGGTGGATTTCACAATAGGAGCCATCAATTCCTCCAGCTCAGTTATTTCCCTTTCCAACCAGTTTATCTCTCCAATGGGTCTGTCCTTGACTAATTCAAATGCATGATCCTAGACTAAATTTTCGTCATCTTCCAACTAATCAAGAATCAACTTGACATTATACATCTTGATTACATTAACTGGAAGCCTAGAATACCTTTTCTTTCTCACCTCAAATTCATCCTTGTTATTCACCCAATAGTCCTCTAGATCATCTTTGTGGTGATATTCTTTGGTGGCCTTCTTCTGTGCTTCGCCAGTGATGTCAAATCTTTCCCTCTTAGAATGGAAAGAGAAACCAAAAGTACTCAACTCCTCCCTTGATGCATGAGCTGATTGGATTGAAGGGAAAACTTCACCTATACCAATTTTCAAGGGAAAATCCCCACCAAACCCTGTCTTGTGCTTCACATTTTTAACAATAGCATCAAAATCACATATCTGCCTGGTAACCTCCAAGAGTATGATGTGGTCAGTGGGATATCTTGGCAATCTATATGGAGCAGTCAGACATCCATAAATTCTGATATAGGAGAAGGTGGGGAATTGTATAAACCAGGCTCCATATCTTTTAATCAATTCCTTGGCTCCATCAGAAATTCTCACATGCTCTGAATTTTGAAGCAACCTAGTAACATGCATAGTGAATGCATCATTTTCTCTTCTATAATTCAGATTCCCTAGGTGTAGCTCAGGGTACACCTCATAGATGACATCTTTCCCAAATGTTCCTCTTGGACTCAATCTCCTGTATGGATAAAATCTAGCAAGTATATATACCACATAGGATGTCATGGTGAATTTCTTTGTCTCCAACACATCTCTCATCTACTTGTCAATCATTGCACTGATAATCCCTACCCAGTGGTAATTGATGCCCTACTCAATCTTGTTAATGACATGCACCATCCAATTCTCTAATGTCCCAGCACTCTTCAAGCCTGCTACCCTGCTCAACAGTGTGATTGCATCATATATATCTTGTCAGAACTTGACCCTGTGTAGTTGTTTAGGTAGCTTAGAGAAATGAGACTTTGGCTCTTCCAGCCAAGAATTGATCATCTACTGGGCTTTGGTAGGTTCATCCTCATAATAGGTCCTAGCCAAGTCCATATCCAAGGCACGCACACATGGTAAGTCTAACATATCAAATGCCTGGGCAATGGAGACTGGATTAAAATTTGCTAGTACTCTCCCATCAGGACTAATGATCCTCTATGTATCAAGGTCATAATGCCGAGCACACTCCAATATTAATTCATAGCATTGAATTGCAGGAGGAAATCCTGCCACATGAGCCAGCCTGGACTTCACCATGCCCTTGGTCAGAACTGATAAATCACTCCGACCTATCCTTTCTTTGAAGCCAAATTACTATCTGGCAACTGGCTCCTCACATCTAGCTTTATCCTTTCTGTATCTGTAACTGAAGATTCCTCTGTATCTCCTTTAGACTTTCCTACCGCTGCCTTACTCAATTTAGCTTACATTCATAAAAGAGCCTCATGAAAATCTAATTATTATCCATATTTCAATCAAAAGGTTAGCCTCAAAACCACATGAAATCATTAAGATAAATCACTAATCATTAACTTGAAAATCTGGGAAAATTGTGGTAATCCAGGAAAATCCAGTCGGGGCAGAATTTCAGAGAAATCTGACCCAGATAGACTCCCGCAGCCAAGACATCATTTCATCAAATAACTCATCAATACAGACAAAAAAGATGCATGATTACCAAAGATTCATCTATTAAGCAACAAGAAATCATCACCTCACATTTGATTCATTACTTCAATCTTAAAGATGAAAATCAAGTAGAACCAGGCAGAAAACTGGAAGAATCTAGGTAGGCCAGATTTCCACGAGTAGTTCAAAATTTTGAGAATTCTTCACACTCTAGGGAAATGGAAAAATTCGGGAAAATTCGAGTGCGTGGAAATTCCGCGGACACCTCAAAAAGCCGATGGCCGTTCGACGTGCAAAAAATTAATGGAGTGATCATACCAACCCCCTATCTAAATCTAACAAACATAAACTCAACCCCAATAAGCCAAATTTTGATTGTACTTGAATTTAAACTCCCAAAATTCTCAAATGGTTGATCCCTGCGATGAAATAATGATGCCCTAAATTTGACAGCTAAACCTCCGCCATGAGAGTTAGGGCAAGCTCGAAATTCATAAGAATCAATTCCTAAGCACTCAAATCTCAAGCTCCCTAGGGTTTCAAACAAACTCAGACCCGAACCAAACGAAAAGATCAATGTGCCATGACTAGGCCTCCAAAAGTGTGAAACCCAGGCGGATCGTAATAGAACCCTAACCTTACATACCTATCTCAATCACTCACCCACAAGGTAGGATGCGAAAGGGTTATCAAGGCACACGGGAAACATCACTGAAACCATACCAAGAATGACTAGGGCACACAAAACAAACAACCAATGGCTGCAAGCAAAAGGATCATGCCTACACCTAATAAATATGCAATTAATCGAAAAGGCGAACAAGGGCCGACTCCAACATGACTTAACCTCCAACCAATAGCTCAATCATGAAGCACAAATCGAAAGGACAGGCTATCGATAACATACCATGGGTGAATTCGATGAAACTCGAGTACTGAACAAAAGCCAAGGTGCCCTAGTGATCACAAACTAGCAAGAACGCTCAAAGAATCTACACAAAAGCAGGCCAGATCAAACAATCAAAGCTCAAAATCCAAATGACTCAAACGCTAGAGAAAATAATCGATCAATAATGAAAAAAGGATAGGCACAAAAGGTTTTAAATTCGTCCACACCCACGCCAAAGAAGACATACCCCAAGCATTAATGGTTGACAAGACGTATTGAGAAAATCTAGAAACCTGAGGTTTAAAAGGAATTTTGGGAAAATCCGAGCTAGACTGATTATCCTGGTGGGCTTGAATTCCACGGACGACGCACCCCTTTGGGACTCCGACGGAATCCAGGAAAATCCATGTGATCCGAAAAATCCTGGATTCA
>VDFB02129862.1:0-11920 GCA_007258455.2 Sequoia sempervirens
AAAACTTTACTATAAAGCCAGCTATGAGGTTTTTGAAATCACCAAAAATCCATAAAATTAGCAATTTAGCCATTCGAATTTAGCCGTCAAGCTGTGCATGCGCTCGCTTTTATCTTTTCTCCATCTTTTCTATCTTTCCACTTAGTTCACAAATCTTATCGTCTTATCTCCTTTAATTCACTTTATTAAAATAATTATTTCTCCAATTTTGGCAAGTTTCCCATTAAAATTTCATTTGAAGCCTTGCATGGCTTTCTTTTTATCTTTTATCTTCTTCTTTTTTTTTTCTATTTTGTTTTACAACAATTTCAAACTTATCTTCTATTACTTATTTTAAATTATATTAATTTTTCCCCATATTTAAATATTAACCCTGGAAGAAAAAGACATTATCAATTATTATTAATTATAATTTAAATAAATACTCTTCATATAACAAATTAATTATTTATTTGATAATAAACCTTTTATTTTCTATTTCACAAGATTAATTATCTTTTAATTTCAGATTTATCTAAATTACATTGTAGCCAACAAATTGAACAAGGTCATTTTAAATATTACGTTTACCACACAATTTGGTTACACAATAAACACCACAATTCCAAAAAATGAACTTACTCAATAACACTTTTAACGAAAGAAAACGACATAACCCCCAAGCAAACAAAATTTTACTTGAATAATGTTGATCTTCAATTAAATAATAAAATTTATACTCTTTTAAATGATTAAAAAGGTGAATGATATAAAATTTCAATTAAATAATAAACTATAGAATTTGGATAATTTTAAAGTGATACTTTCAACAATAGTTGAAACTATTGCTTTATGATTTAAGTATAAGATGAATAGGTATAAATAGGAAAGGATATAATGTAAAGTAATTCAAATAGATTTCACTCAAAGGTCCAAACTAATCCAAGTTAGTGAATTTCAAATGAGGATTGCATATATGTGGATTCCTCTAAAAGTATATGTAGTTTAAAAAAGAGACATTTGATTTGGACCCCTAATGAGTAAGATATATAGTCATTTTAAATTGGTAGCTTTCTTTGATAACTTTGAGCTAGTAAAGGACTAGATAAGTGGATTGTGAGTGGTAACTAAATATGGTTTAAGGTATCTAAATCACTCTAAGGTTGTGGGTCATTAGGAAATATCCTAGTTTGGTTAGAAGCCATATTAATTTATTATATGTCATGGGATGGGATGATAATGTATTGAAACTCTCATACAAATAAGTCAACATCTATTTTGATAAATACAACGACATCATGCATAAAATAAATAGAAAGATTGATTTAAGATATATAGCAAACCTTCATTTATAGTGTGTGGTATAGGGGATAACGATGACTAGCTTAATTGAGGAATTGTTAAGTTGAATAATTTGAATAAATATAAATTCAAGAAGCTCACAACTAAGTATTTAAAAAATTTACATTTACGTTATGACTATGGTGTTTAGTTATAGTTTTGAAGTTGTTTGTTTGAGCAATTGCAATATAGTGAAGTTTACTACTAATGTTTACACAAGGTATTATTAGAGATTCACATTTAACTCTAAATGTAAAAAATCAACACAAAAATGTTGAGTATGAGAGTAACAATAAAATTCAAATATTGCTTCTAATCAATCCCATTATTTTATATGTATTTGAGTGAGTCATAATGGGGATGTGGATGCCATGGGCATGAGATTTTCCAATCATCTCTCCATTACCTTGAACTTGTAATTCCATATAAATACATCACCAAATAGAACCATTGCCAAGTAATACTTTCTTGAATAAAAAACCATTAACAAGGTGTTTGGTTGAGGTTGACTATCTCACCCAATTTTATACTTTATATTAAGCAAGGATATTGGTCACTGGAACATTGTAACCATGTTACATATTATGTAGGCATACAAATCATGAACTCAATCATCTCCCATGTTGATTTGTCACTTAATGAATAATAGATCCAATTAAAAGAAGTGAGAAATCCACCCTATAACCCATCAAAATATTAGACCCATAACTATGCACACACTTGCTTTTGTTATTTGAACATCGATTTAGATGCTTCATATAAAAACACCATAGGAATGTATTAGATTTTGATAAAATAGGTTTCTATACTATAGCACAATAATGTATAGCCTACACACCAAAAAATGGATGAAATGGATTCATATCATCACATACCAAACATAACTTCAAAAATTAAAATACTAAAATATTAAATATTAAATCAATTTAAAATATATACAAGTAATACAATATTTAACTAAAATTATCAATGAGAAAGCACGATAGGAGATATGATATTTCCACATTCTCTATTGATCATCAATAATGCTTTCAATTGTAATTGGGTGAAATTTTCTAATGCAAAAAACTCTCATATATTATTGCAGAATAATTATACCTATGCACCAAAAAATGGATGGAATGACTTCATATCATCACAAACCAAACATAACCTCAAAAAGTAAAATACCAAAATATTGAATAAATCAATTTAAAACATAAATAAGTGATAAAATATTTAACTAAAATTATCAACAAGAAAGCAAGCTACGAGATATGATATTTCTACATTCTCTAGGTCATCAATAATGCTTTCAACTCTAATTGAGTGAAATTTTCTGATGCAAAAAACTCTCATATATTATTGCACAATAATTATACCTATACACCAAAAACCGGATAGAATGGCTTCATATAATCACAAACCAAACATAACTTTGAAAAGTAAAATACTAAAATATTGAATTAATCAATTTAAGACATATACAAGTAATAAAATATTTAACTAAAATTATCAACAAGAAAGCAAGATACGAGATATGATATTTCCACATTCTCTATTGATAACCAATAATACTTTTCACTATAATTGAATGCAACTTTTCTAATACAAATAACTCTCATAATCACAACAAAAACATTCTTGATCATGCAAAAAAAACCTCTTAATAAAAAAAAAGATAATTTTGAAAAAATTCTTAATAAACATAATTCACCATTACTAATAAGACAAAAAGGCAAACCCTTCTTTTTAGATAACAAGAACTTCTACCACAATGCTGCCCCACAATTACACTCCCATCTGATTCCTTAGGGCCACAATTTTTAAGGACACAATGTTGACCCACAATTACCCTCCCATCTGATTCCTTGGGGCCACAATTTTTAAGGGCTAGTGCAAAGGACGCATCAATTTCACTGTTAATATCCAAGACAGTACGTCAGCATTAGATTGGTGAGGGTGATGTACTGGGTGAAGCAGGCTATGTTCCAAGCTTGTGTCCATGGAAGTCCAATGGATGAAGGTATACTGATAAAGAGACAAAAGAGAATGGGTTAAAAACCATGTGAAAGAGAGGCAATTGGATTGAAGAGCTTTACAAAAAGAAATGGTGCAACTGGGAGTTACTCTTTTGCAGTCATGATGTACTGATGCAAACTTAAAGGACATTTACGTAACTGCTTTTGCAGGCCTGAAGTGACAAGATGATTGTAAAGCCTGTTTACATTGATTTCTTTATAGAAGGATCACTGTGCCTTGACCCAAAGAAACCAACCTTAAAGCTCTACCAAGATTTGATCTTTATGGCTTTATTCTTTTCATGTAATCACTGTGATTATCAGCAGCAAACTTGTTTTGTGGCTCTTGATTATTAAGAAAAATTGAATATTAGTGGTTTTTAATGATAATGATGGAGTTTTTATAAAGTAGAAATGAATATGCTTTCATATATTTCATTCATGGATGATATGCGCATATTTTTATATTAGATTAAGCAGAATAAATAGAATAGCTACAATATGAAATAATTGTAAAAGCAGTCATAGTAAGAATAGTTACAATATGAAAAATTGTAAAAGCAGTCATAGTAAGTACATTGCTAAGTCATAAAAGCTACAGTCTAGTCCCACACAAACAATCAAACGTCAATGGAAAATTTCAAGAACAACTTGTTAGAATTCAATAAAGGAATAGTTACAATACAAAACACATGTGAATACAACTATAACGAGTACATGGCTAAGTCACAAAAGCAATATTCAACCCCATACACACATAAAAAGAAGAACACCATTAAAGGAGAATTACAAGAAAAACTTGTTATAGTTCAATAAAAGAATAGTTACAACACGAAACACATGTGAAAACAACTATAATGAGACTAAGTCACAAAAGCAATACTCAACCCCATACACACACAAAAAAGAAGAGCAGCATTAAAGGAGGTACCACAAATAATTACAAGAACATCATGCCATAACCCAATTAAATAATAGTCACAATACAAAACAAATGTGAATACAACTAGAATAAGTACATGACTAAGTCAGTAAAAGCTACAATCCAACCTTTCACACACACCAAAACAAATTTCAAAGCAACATTGAAAGAAGCATTAGAGAGAAAAACAAAAAAACACCCTAGAAAATAAATGTTCAATAATTTTTTGGACAACAAAAAATCATAATAATACATATAACTTTTTCTTAAATCTTGATAATTAAATTTGGGGATAATAAATTGTATTTTAATTTTTATTACAAAATATTACTAACTTTTTAAATTATTTAAGTAAATTATCAAAATTTCTAAAAAATATTATAATTTTAAATATGTCTAATCTAGAGACATCCTTACATATTAAATAAATAAAGATCATTAAAAAATTATCTAAATTTAACTTTTGAATATTATAAATGCTCATAAATCTACAATCCTAAAAACAATATTTATTACATTTTCTTTATATTTATATTTTCCTAAAAATAAAACCATAAACCTTAGAACATGTTCACTATGAACTTTAATCCAAATTTGAACCTCCTCATCCATAATATGAACCTTCCTAGTAGTGCTAGAGAGTCTTTTATCATATACTTGCTATATTGGTAAAAAATATTCAATGGGCCCTCAAAATATTGTACGAGAAAATGCAAATTTGAAATAAAGGCAAATAGAAGGGTTTTTTAAAGAGTTAGTTGAATATTATTTATTTATTATAATTTGATTGTTTATTTTAGTGTAGTCAATTTTATTCTATAAAAGAAAATGAATTCCATTCAAATTCTTATAATTTTAAGGTTAATTTAATTTCAAACAATTTTAAGGTTCAGGAAAATCTACTTGCCCACAATTCACCTATGGAAAATTCATCTGGACAAGTAAAATCTCATTAACAAAGAATTCACCTAGGTGGAAAATTAACCGGCCATTAATGTTTTAATATATATTTCTAAAAATGATTTTTTTTAAAGAATAATTTGATTTATGATAATAAAAATAAAAAAAAAATAATTTAATATAAATAAACACATGGATTTTTATTTTTTTTTAATATTTGTGCAAAGAAACACATAGAAAAATAAAAAAAATTGTATATAATATTTAATATAAAATATTTTTTTTCCATTGTTTCATTATACAATATTGTATAATATATATTTTTAAAAAAAAAAAATTTTATGTTTATTGTATAAAATAAAGGAACACACCGAAAAACAAAAAATTGTATATATAAATAAACACATGGAAAAATAAAATAATATTTGAAGTAGAAATTAAAGTAAATAATTTATTTTTCTTTTAACTTTTTATGAAAATTAGTGCATAATTTTCATATCAAAATAAACATAAAAAAATATTTAAAAAATAAAATTGTATTGTAACAAGTGAAAATTATTTTAAAAAAAATCAAACTCTTTGAAATATATATTAAAAAATATTAAGGCCGCTTACCTTTCCACGATACAGCTCGAGCTCAGAAGCCGAGCTAGGCAACCGTGCCCTAATTCACTTTCAGACATTACTTGCTACCGCTTTTGAGGGGGATTAATGATTCGTGTGGAGGGGAAACTTGTGGTTTTGTATGCCTATTTTATTCTACAGTTGGGCTTTGTTTTTTCTCGGTGATTCTCTCACTCTAGTCCGGACTCGGTATGGAGTCAGTGTGTGGCTATGACTGGTGGATTTCAAAATAGTACCCCGTAAGGGCGTTGGATGCTCCTCTTTGTGTCAAATAATCTCTTGCAGGCTGCATAGGGTGGGTGTGTATATCACTCTTCCCTTCATCGAAGCCTTGCCTCGTCTGTGTTTGGGCTTGGGGGGTCGTTGGAACCCTAGTCGTGAAGAATTCATTTGTTGCTCCTAAGGGTGGCGTTCGGGGATTCCTAGCATATCCTTGTGTTGAAGATTTTCTTTGTTCTTTCGCCTGGGGCTGCATGTTCACTTGGGTATCCGTGGAAGTAATGTCATGTGGGATTTCATCTAGGGCCCTAGGTTGCACTTTTGTTCTGATTGATCGATGCCTTCAGTGCTAAATGCGAAAATGATTGATAATAATTTATTCTCTTCGGATCAGGAGATGAATGATGCGGGGCCGTCTGGGGGGCCTCGAATTACAAAAATTAATGGGTGTCTGGAAAGATGCAAAGAGAGACCAAAACTGGTGATTTCGATGGAGATGTTGGCGGATGATATTGACTATTATTCAAAGCATTCCTTTTACTGCAAGTTCATGGGATTGCGTGTTTCGTTGCAATTTTTGGAATCTTGGGCTCAGAGGACCTGGTTGCCAGTGGGGGAGATGGAGATTAGGCTCCTAGCGAACAATTATTTTATGGTTTCTTTTGATTGCATGGCGGATCGGAATAGGGTCTTTGAAGGGGGGCCATATTTCTATAACCAGGTGGGATTATTAAGCCATGGCATGCTGGCTTTAATCCGACTGAGGAGCTTCCGAGTCAGGTTTCGGTTTGGGTTAGACTGCCTTGGTTTCCGGTTGAATGTTGGCGAGATGATGTGTTGCATTTGGTGGCTTCGATGCTCGGTAAACCTATTGGGTCTTCACAGCATACGCAATTTAAAAAGGTAATGACTTTTGCCTGTATCTCTATGGAAATTGATTTAAGTAAACCATTGCCAGACTCTGTGGAAGTAAGTGCAGGACCTTATACATGGGTGCAACAGTTAGACTATGAAACCCTACCTTTTCGATGTCGACTTTGTCATGAATATGGACACCTGCAGCGTAGGTGCCCTAGGGGTAAGACTGTGGCATCCCAACCTTCTCAGCCTTCTTGATATCCACCCAGGGTTGATAAGGGGAAAGAGCCTGTTCAGGGTGAAGCTACTGAAGATGATGGATTTGTCCCTGTCAAGGCACGCAATAGGAACCGAGGGCAAAAGCGGACCTTGAGGGAGAGACAGGATGATGACACTTTTAACAGGTTCGAGGTGTTAGATGATCTCAATTAGCAGGAGGTGAATCCGAGATTGATGAATTTGGACCAGGGAGTTTTGGGTACAGGACAGGAAGGGCAACCTTTGGAGGTTTTGCAAGTTGTGCAGGATGCTGGTGTGGGGCAATTGGATTCAGATCAACATTTGATTGTCCAGACTGCGCAGGATTCTAGTATTGGATTTATGAAGAAAGGGGGAGGAGGATCTCCTTTGTCCCATAAAGAGGATGTGGAAGTTGGAAAGAGTTCTTTGTCCTCTTCTCGCTTGGGTATTCAGCAAAAGGAACCAAAGAAAGGGGTTGGTGAGAAAAATCCCAAACTAGGTAGGAAAAAGGATATGGAAAAGATTAAATCAACTGGGGAAACTTTGGTTGAGTCAGGGGCAGTCAAGACCTTGGATTCACTTTTCTCTTGCCCCCATAAATGATTGCCCTATCATGGAATGTAAGGGGCCTGAACAGTGGCCCTCGACAAAAAGTTGTTCGTGAGTTGGTTAGAAGTCATTCTCCAGATATTTGTTTTCTGCAGGAGACTAAATTATCTATTGAGAATATGTTGAGTATGGTTCCTAAGTTATGGAAATTTGGTGAGTGTCAGTGTATTGGGGCTCTTGGTGCTTCAGGGGGGTGGCTTGCTTATGGAATCCTCGGAAGATTTTCCCTCTTTGGTGGGTAACTTCTAGATCTTCTATTTCCTTGGTTGCCTCTTGTTTTGAGACTGGTGAGCGTATCCTCCTGTCTAATGTGTATGCTCCGGTGGAGTTTCAAGGAAAACAACTTCTTTGGTCTCATCTTCGTTTTGTTCGTAGCCTAGCTCCTTTTCATCCTTGGATCTTGGCTGGTGACTTCAATGCTATCGTGGATTTGTCAGAGAAAAAGGGTGGGCTTGCTAAGCTGGAGCCTTTGGCGCTTCTTCTCAGGGACAGCATCTCCGATTTAAATTTGTTTGATGTTCAGCCCAGTAATGGTCATTTTACTTGGAATAACAGGAGGCTTGGAGAGGACTGTGTTGCTGAGAGACTTGATCGATTCTTGGTATCCTGCTTTTGGATTGGAGACTTGTGGTCTACGTCCTCTGAAATTCTGGATTGGAGGGGTTCTGACCATTGGCCTATCAAGCTTAGTATTACTTCTACTCGGATGCCTCGTTCCCCTTCCTTCAAGTTCCAGCTTATGTGGTTAAGGGATGCTACTCTTTTTGACCTTATGGGTGTTTGGTGGAGAATTGGAAGACCTACTTTCGGTACGGCAATGTACATTTTTGCCAAGCTTCTCCAGTTTGTCAAATATCATCTCAAAAGGTGGAATCGACGTTGTTTTGGTAACATCTTTCATGCGAAGGGTGTTGCTCAAGATGAGTTGAATAATGTTACGCGGTTGATTCATGAAAATGGGGTTTCTGAGGAGCTTCTAAGGGAGGAGGCCAGGGCTTTGAAAATGGTTGAGGAATGGGAATTGCGGGAAGAGATCTATTGGAAGCAAAAGTCTCGGGTTGATTGGCTGCAGGAGGGAGACAAAAACACTGCATTTTTCTTTAACTCTGTGAAGGACAGGAGGCATGGTAATTCCATCCCTATTTTGGTGAATGATAGGGGCGAACGTCTGGCCTCTTATCAGGAAATCTCTACTGAGGCTTCACAGTATTTTGCTGCTCTATTCAGGGAAGATTCGCAAGGGGGCTCTATCGAGGAAGCACAAGTTCTTTCTTGTATTCCCCAGTTGGTTTCCAGGGAAGCGAATGAGTATCTAATGAGAGAGATCTCTTTAGAGGAGCTGGAGGAGATTGTGTTTCAGATGAAGAAAGGAAAGGCTCCTGGCCCGGATGGTTTCCCAGTTGAGTTTTTTCATGAATTCTGGGATATCATAAAGGTGGATCTTCTTGCAGTTGTCCAGGAGTCTCGAAGGAATAAGCAGATGTTGAGGGCTCTGAATTCCACCTTCCTTGCCCTCATTCCCAAGTGTGATGGGGCAAATAGATTAGCTCAGTTTATGCCTATCTCCCTCTGCAATGTGACTTATAAAATTATATCGAAGTTATTGGCTGAAAGGTTGAAGAAGTGGCTTAAAATGCTGATTTTAGAGGAATAGAGTGGATTTGTAGCAGGTCGTCAAATTCTTGACAGGGTTGTTATTGCAACAGAGACCATTCATTCCATGGCCAACTCCAAGGAGAAGGCAATGTTCATTAAGTTGGATATGGCTAAGGCTTATGACAGGGTTAGGTGGTCTTTTCTGTGAAAGATCCTTGTTGCTTTTGGGTTTTGCAAGGAGTGGATCCAGTGGGTCATGAGCTGTGTGACGTCAGTGTCTTTCTCGGTGCTGATAAATGGAGATCATTCTGAACTTTTTGGGGCTTCTAAGGGTTTACGACAAGGGGATCCTCTATCTCCGTACCTTTTCCTTCTCTTTGTTGAAGGTCTTGGTTGTTTGTTGAAAAGAAATGTTGGGTTAGGCATCATTCAAGGGTGGCATTGGGGTGGAGATTTGCCTCCGCAGTCTCATTTACAGTTTTTTGATGATACTACTCTGATGGGGATGGCTACAGTTAGGGAAGCTACTAATTTGAGGCAGTTGTTGGACGTTTACCTTGTGGCTTCGGGGCAATTGATTAATGAGGATAAATCCTCCATTTTCTTCTTCAATACGCTGGGACTCATCCAAAGAAGAATTGCTAATCTTTTAAGATTTCAAATAGGGGCTCTTCCTTTTACTTATCTGGGTATTCCAGTTTCTGTTGGGCATCTTCCCAAGGGTTCTTGGCATAATATTATTGATAAGTTTTGGGTGAAAGTTAATCATTGGACCCATAGGTGGTTGTCTTTTGCTGGGCGGCTTCAGCTTCTTAAATCTGTGGTGCAGGCTCTTCCTACCTACAAATGCATGCTTCAGGTGGCTCCAACGGGGTTTCTTAAAGAGTTGGATGCTTTAGAAAGGCAATTTTTATGGGCTGGATGTTTGTCGGCTTCCAAATGGAGCTTGGTTAGGTGGGAAGTTGTGTGTAGCCCAAAGCATTATGGTGGTCTTGGTCTTCGTCAGTCTTCTTTGTTCGGTGTGGCTGTGGCTACTAAGCTATTCTGGAGATGGTGTGTGGAGCAGGATCAGCTATGGGCCAGGATTGTGTCTCATAAGTATTTTATGGGAATTCCACATCATGATCTCCCCAGGTACCCTCTTGTGGGGAAAGGGTCGGTGATTTGGAATACTCTTCAAAACGGTGCGAATCTCATCAAGGAAGGCTTATTTTGGATTTGCAGACGGGGTTCCGAAGCTCTTTTTTGGTCAGATTCTTGGGATGGCTTCCCTCCTCTTATCTCTCAGTTCCCTAACTTGTTGCCTTTATGCCAGAGATTTCTTGCGGAAGGTTGGTCTAGGGTGAGTGACTTCAAGTCTTTCTCTTATTCTGGGCAGTTGGAAGTGGCTGGTTGGAAGGATCCCGCAGAGTGGTCGGTTGTGGGAATGGAGGAAGAAAGTGTTGAACTTTACACTATTCTTTGCAGTAGACGTTGTTGTTCTCTTTTAGAAAAGGATATTCTTGCCTGGACCCCTAATCATAAGGGGATTTACTCTATTGCTTCTGGTTATCAGGTGTTATTGGCTTAGAAAGTGGCTGGGGCGGAGGTGCATTGGTGGAAGAGGGTATGGAATAAGCTCTCTTGGCCAAAGTGCAATTGCTTTGTTTGGACTCTGGCTTGGAATAGGTGCTTGACATGGGATAACATTCATAAACGTGGATTCCAGGGGCCTTCTTTTTGTGTTTTGTGTGGAAACAGAGAGGAGGATGCTGCACACTTGTTCTTCGGGTGTCCCTTTGTTAGGCAGCTTTGGCATATGTGGTGGGAGGTTTGGAAGCAACCTTGTGTTCATGCTTCCTCTTTGGTGGAATTCTAGGATAGTATGGGTAGACCCCCCTCTGTGGCTGCCTTTTTGCAGGATGTTTGGTATGTTGGTCCTACCTTTCTTCTTTGGCAGATCTGGCTGGAGAGGAATCGCAGGTTATTCCGTGGTATGAAAATGGTGGGTCAGCAAGTGTGGATGCGTATATTAGGAATGATTCAGGAGTCGGTGGTGGCTAAAAGTGATGTGGTTTTTCCCTTGGGGAAAGAGGATGCTGAGTTGGTAGACAGATTGGGCCTTCAGGAGATACATTCTTCTTCCGCTAGTTCTAGGAGCTGTCGGCATGGGAAGAAGAGAGTCCAACGGGTGGGTAGGTGGATGCCTCCTTCGGGTGGTGTTTTGAAGATCAATACGGATGGATCTTCTAGAGGTAATCCTAGTCCTGCTGGGATTGGTGGAGTTGGCAGGGACTCAGCGGGTTCAGTGATATTTCTTTTCTCTATCCATGAGGGGGTGAAGACTGTTAATCTCATGGAGGGTTTGGCGATTCTTTATGCTGTGGAGCATGCCTTTGCTCTGGGTTGGCAAAAGGTTATTTGTGAGGCTGATTCACAGGTCTTGATTTCTCTTTTGAATGAGGGGAAAGTTTCTGGTATTAACTGGCAGTTGGCCTCGGTGGTTCATCGGATTCTTCAAGTTAGCTCTAGGATGGTGGAGGTCTCCTTTGTTCATATCCCGAGGGAGTGGAATAGGGTTGCTGACTGCTTGGCCAAATGGGCTTCTGATCATGATGGTGGCTGGAAGATTGAAGACTGGATGCAGGTTTCC